>PYXC01002643.1:5000-7500 GCA_015244755.2 Tenualosa ilisha
TAGTGTTAGACTACTGCATTCAGTCTGATGTAGTGCCTTGACTGACTGACTGTCATCAGTGTTTCAGGGGTGCGTGTGTGTGTGTGTGTGTGTTTTCTCTCCCTCTCTGTGTGTGTGTGTGTGTGTGTGTGTGTGTGTGTCTCTCTCTCTCTCTGTGTTTGTGTGTGTGTGTGCGTGCGTGTGTGTGTGTGTGTTTCTATGTCTGTCTGTGTGTGTGTGTGTTGGAAGATTTAAAGACTGTCCATGGGCTTGAATCAGCACTAATGAAGTGGAGTGCTCAGGGATTAGAAGAAGCTGTATGTCTCTGCCTGACTTTAACTATGAGTGGGAATCCACGGCGACTGTAAAAATTCTACTCCAGCTGCCATTTTTGTAGTAAGACTTGGGAGCGCTCCCTTTTACCGCAAATCCAATGCGGTATAAATTGGATTTCTCTAAAGCGTATGCAAGACATTACCATTTGGGCCCAGGATTTGTTGCCGTGGTTAAAGAGGTTTGTCGTCCTACAGGGATTCAGATGGACTTATGGGAAATCTGAGTCCACGCACACTTCCAGTAAATCTCTTAATTTCTCCCCCAGATCATAAGAGTCTAGAGGCAATAGAAACACTGGGCTGAGAATGAGTCCCGAGGTGAAACAGTAGTTACCCTAAGTTCTGTTCTCTAATGCCTAATAGCGTGTAGTGTGGAACTGGTGTAAGTGCATATGAATGAATACACACACACACACACACACACACACACACACACACACACAAATGAATCGCAATGACCCTCCTAAGTCCTAAACCCTGAAGCCTCAAAGACTTTGGCTGAATTATGCTGGATACGTCTTTGAGGGTTTAAGGACCAGGATTAGGGGACACATTGGGATTTAGTCATGTTCTCACACTCTGTATACACACATGTACACATACACATACACATAGACACACACTCTGTACACACACAGTGAGCTGATACTGATATTGTGGAGGACTGAATGCTTATCTTACAATTGACTATTGTTTGAATATTCATGATTGTTTTTTTTGCTGTAGAGATTAGTGTCTGGACAGACACAGTGTCAGTGTCCAGAGCCTTTTGAGGAGATGGCTTCCTCTGCCAGAGCCCTGGTACTGCTGGGAGTCAGCTGTCTGACCTATCAGCTCTCTGGATCCCTTCATCAGCACCGATGACCAGTGTTACACAGAGGGTGGGGGAGGGGTATCTTACACAAAACTAGTGTAGACATTGGGAAAACCGATTGAGAATTCCATTCATGTCTCTCTGTCTCTCTCTCTGTCATTCAGCCGTTCTCTAGGAGATGAGTAAAGCTGTAACAGGATTACAGGACAGCCTTAATGTGTTTGTTTGTTTGTGTGTTTGAGTGTGTGTGTGTGTGTGTGTATGTGTGTGTGTGCGCACGCTTTTGTGTCCTGCGGACATGGTGTTCCACTGCCCTAAATATAAATCACACACACAAACACACACATTCCTCTCCACACACTCGTTGTGTCATTGTGGATGCCCTTGGTGACACTCTGAGTCAGTTAAGCAGTTGTCCTTCACTCTCTGGTGGAATCAAAGCTTCCCCTCCTCATCTCAGCATCTGCTACTGAGGGCTACGTTTCCTCAAGACATTAGTGATGGACAGCGTTGAATAATGCAAAGGCATCATGGACAGTTTTCTCTCCAGAGTAAACTGGTTGGTTGTCCTGATCATTGTAAGATCTCTTGTACGGCATCGTCAAACAGGCGTGTGTTCTTGTGTGTGTGTGTGTGTGTGTGTGTGTGTGTGTGTGTGTGTGTGTGTGTGTGTGTGTGTGTGTGTGTGTCTATGGGAGAAATTACGTGTCTGTCTCCTTCTCTCATCCTCTTATCAGAAGGGTTGTGTAGCAGGCCTGTTTCCTCCAATCAGTGGACTCTCTGCTATAATGTGTCTCAGTGTTAATCAATCACACTGCTTCCTCTTCCCTCAGGTGAACCCACTCACCCACATTTTATCCACACACACACACACACACACACACACACACACACACACACACACACACGCACTCACTCACATTCACGTACACATACACTAGGCTAGAACATCTTGGACAGTTCTGGACAATGTCACTCTCTCACTCGCTTTCTCTCTTCCTCTCTCCTTCTTTCCCTGTTTGTGCATCGATCTGTCCATCTCTTCCTCTCACTTACACACACACACACACACACACACACACACACACACACACACACACAATGAAAGAGAGGGGGTGAAATTGCGTCAGAGACGCGAAACACACAGGTGATGTGCAGAAAGTTATTTTCTCGAAAGACTGCACAGCTCTCTCTGAGGAGCGCAGTTTTGTCAGAAGTAATCTCTGGAAAAGGGTCAAGGGAAGAGAGAGGGAGAGATAGTGAGAGGGGCGAAGGAAAGGAAGGAAAGGAAGGTGGTGAGGGGATTCAAGAGGTAGACATATACAGGCCGAAGAGGAAACTATCATGGGCAGGGGGAGCATAGCGGTTAAGG
>PYXC01002643.1:17500-30000 GCA_015244755.2 Tenualosa ilisha
TTTTAAAGCGTTTTTAAATAATTCCCACATAGGTTCACTTTCGCTAACTTCAGGAGACATATGACATATATATAACGGGAAGAAAAGGAACTCAAGCCTTTTTGGGGACATGACTCCAAGTCATGCCATTTACCCGCAATGCTCCCGTGTGTGTTTGGTCCTTATACTGCTGACACACAGCTCTGTTTTTGGCCGATCACACCAATAATGACTGAATGGCTGTGCCTGTAGGTGATTTAGCTGTACTAGGAGCAGAGATAATAAACCAGGATAATTGTGCATTTTCATACACACTCCTCAGATATATATGACTCTAAATTAGACTTGACAGAGTTCTTGGGAAGTGACACCAATATTTTTTTTTTTTCAGTAAACAACACTAATTGCCTCATAAATTACACAATTTGCCCCAAATTATTTAATGCATCTCGATTTGCTTCTCCTCATCAGCGCATGTCTCTAGCAAAAATTATATTGCCAGTTCATGCAGGAAAAGAAGATATATTTGTATTGATTTTGCTTTGATGGTGTCCTTTCCATCCATAGCCATGTAATTAGGTCTGAGGGGGAAATGTGCTAAACTCTGTGAAAGGTGACCCAGGCTAGGCTACATAAATAGTTCTTTGGAGACACAACGATGTGCAATTGAAACCTGACTTGAGTCTGATAGACACCTGAGATGTAAATATTTGAAAGCATAAGCATAAACAATATTAATCAAATTACACGGGGGGGGGGGGAGGTTTTATGTTCACTCGCCCCAGAGTTGGGCTTGAGGCCGTCTATTTGCTTATGTAATGGATTTCCATTCGTGTCTGATAGTCAGACGCTCAGGGTGTTACGCTCAAGCCTTGCCTAATGTCTTGAATGACTGGAGGCAGCCTATTATTGTGCTTAGTGCTTTGCAAATGACACCATAGCACATGCAGTGACTGAGCACAGGGAAGCAAAGAGGACAAAACACATTTAAAAGAGGAAAAAATGCAGACTTGAAATATTATACACAATCAACCTGTCAGCTTGAAAGTGTTTTGCATTTGTAATTGGCTCAGCCCTCATCACTTGAGTGCAAAAACTGTTTACATCAAGGAGAAAATCCAGTATGGTTGAAGTGGCCCAACTCTTGAGAGATATGAATCTCTTAGCACACAACTCCATTTCCCTTAAGGGAGATGATTATCGGCGTCATTCCAATAGGTCCATTCCATTCCATTCCATTTCCATTTTAAATGACATTTAGAATTAGAATCACCTTGCCAGTGGATATCTAGTGTTTATTTCTTTGTCTGTCTCTCTTTTACTGTGTTGGACATGATGATTGCTTTTGAGTTGGTGTATATAAAATGATTCTTTGCTTGTGGTGGAACTCTCAAGTATTAGAGAATAAACAGAGCTGTTTCTATCTGAAATGAGATTGGTGGTAAGTTTGAGAAAAGTATAGTCTGTCCCAGCATGCATTTGAGTCTTGATGTCATGACATTTGAGACTTGATGTCATTGCAGATGCATCCAGTCAGGTCATTCAGTCCCTCTGCTGAAATGATGGGTGTTTAAATCCTCTTTAGATCCTCCTCTCCTAAGGCCAAGTGCCGTATCAGACACCTACTGTGTGATTTTCTGGCTGACATTCTTAGAGCTTAAGTGAGCCAAACGACGGTGTTTTTCAGCGTGTTCCTGCAAATGCTACTTGTAATGGCCAGACAGAAATAGGTGCTGGCGAACGTCACAGGCGTCTTTGGCAGCACATGCCAAGGTTCTCCCTGACTGACAGGTGCTCTGTGCCAAGGAGCATGCCCACTATGTGCCCGCAAAATATCAGCTCATTACTTGACTGCTCCATCTCTGCCCCTGCTCTCTCTTGGTCTAGTTTCTTCCCAGCCACCGTGGTACGGCTGATCCCACATGTTCTTGTTCTGGACTTTGGCTTGGCATTGCTGGTAGATTACAGACGAAAACCAACGATGTGTTATTCCTCTGTTATAGGCCCCTCTTCATCTCTGTCTCCTGAACAATCACTCTCTCTGCCTTTCTCTCTCTCACACACACACACACACACACACCACAGTTATATTCTCACTGCGATTTATTTTTCTTTCTGCTTTCCTCCTTTGCTTTCCTTAACTCCTCTCCCTTTGTCTCCTGCTAAACTTTGTGTGTGTGCGTGCGTGCGTGCGTGCGTGTGTGTGTGTGTGTGTGTGCGTGCGTGTGTGTGCGTGCGTGTGTGTGTGTGTGTGTGTGTGTGTCTGGGCCTGTATTTATGTGTGTGTGTGTGTCTGGGTGTGTCTGGGTCTGTATTCTTGTGTGTGTGTGTGAAGATTTCTTGGCCTGTATTGTTTTTTGTGTGTGTGTGTGTGTGTGTGTGTGTGTGTGTGTATGTGAGTGAGTGTGTGTGTCTGGGCCCTCAGTCCCCTGGGCTGGGCTGGCTGCAGTGATTAGGGCAACAGGAACCGTGTTGGGGTTTGAGGTTTGCGGTATCGGGGCAGAAGGGTGAGAGAATCCCTCTAGCCCTCTGGAGAGGCATGTGAAGGAGGTTGAAAAGGGGAACACAGAACGAGAAGGAGAGAGAGGGAAGGTGGGCGGATTTAGATAAAACACACACACACACACACAAACACAACATTCACACACAAACTCTTCCTCTCTCACACATATGGCTAAGCTGAGCTGTCACTGGGTTGCCTCAGGCATACTCACTCAACCACCTTGTCCTACTCAAGCCATTCTACCATAGAGAAACGGCCTCCTGTGTGTGTGTGTGTGTGTGTGTGTGTGTGTGTGTGGTGTGTGTGTGTGTGTGTGTGTGTGCATGCGTGCATGTACGTCTGCTGTATATGTGTGGGTGGGTCCAGTTTGAGAACGGTGAAGTAGATAGAAAGCTCACTGCTGTACATGTAGGTATCTGGCTGACAGTGCATTTATAGCTATAGACCAAGTCCATAGGATCAGTCCATAGGAGGATTTGTTTATGATCCACATTATGATGGCCATATTTACACACTCTTCTCTAGGAGTAGACTGGTAAACAAAGACAGTGAACCTTTTAAATTGACAACATTTGAAGGCTTGACCCTGCATGTGTAGAAGTCATTGCAGTCATCCAATAATCAATATCTTGAATCTACAGGCTACCCGCGGGGTCTTAAAAACTTGAGGAAGTCTTGAATTTCATGTCCGGAAAGCAAGGCCTTGAGAATGTCTCAAATTCATATGCATAGTTTTAAATGTATGTCAGAGGTCTTGAATTTGTCTCTTGCAATCTACAAGAATTAAAATATATCATACCGTCTTAAATAATATGTTTTGTGTCAGTAACACCACATCCTGTGGTGAAGTTTGAAGTTGAAACAGCATTTTCTAAGCATATGGGCAGTGCCATCTGGAGTGTATGAGTGGGTATTTGTAGCGGCTGGACAGAGTGCGCACAACAAGACGGGACAGTGACACGAGACAGTCTAGGGTTAACGTTAGCTTCATTATTAGCAGAGAGTCGAGTCAAGTCTGGAGGAGTGTGTGTCATGATGACGACGATTGTTGCAGTAGGCTAATGCCCGAATTGTCAAGGTTAACATGCAGCCAAACACTAATCTCAAAGTGAAAGCATACATGTCGCTGAAAACTGGCAGTGGTAGCGTAGCGGTTAAGGAACCTGGCTAGCGTACAAGTAGCCTGAAAAGTTGTGGGTTTGAATCCCAGCTGCCACCATTGTGCCCTTAAGCAAGGCACTTAAACCTAAGTTGCTCTAGGGGAGACTGGCCCTGAACAATTGATAGTTGACAAGTTGTAAGTCGCTTTGGATAAAAGCGTCTGCTAAATGCATGAATGTAAATGAAAACTAGCGCAGCCAAGTTGTCTGTTTTTCAAGCTGCTTTCACCAGTGCAGCTAACATGGCTACCATTTTTACTGTGATCGAATGAGGTCCAACATGGCTACCATTTTACTGTGATCGAATGAGGTCCAAAATGCTACTGCACTGACAAATAGTGCACAAAACAATGGTAGCCTACACTGTTAGGCTCTACTTGCATCTTCCTAAAATTATAGGGGCAAAAACATTCTCTGACTTAAGTATAGGTATGCACCCGGGCAGCAGTGAGGGGTTAGGTGCCTTGCTCAAGGGCGCTGTAGCCGTGGTCTGCTGGTCAGGATCGAACAGACAAAACACATTTTTGTCTCCGACAACAGGCACCAG
Source organism: Tenualosa ilisha (assembly GCA_015244755.2). Taxonomy (NCBI): domain Eukaryota; kingdom Metazoa; phylum Chordata; class Actinopteri; order Clupeiformes; family Clupeidae; genus Tenualosa; species Tenualosa ilisha. The sequence goes on from PYXC01002643.1 coordinate 21,690, forward strand.
AATTAAATTTGTTATATCCAGGTAGTGAGAAATCAATCTGTAGCGCTGTTCATCAAGGTCACTGAGTGCTGTCTGCAGGAAAAAGAACCACCAAATTAAATACAAATTAGACTGAATAGCGAAGCTGCTAACGTCAACTGAATGAGTCACAGGAAAATGAAACTGAAAGTGAGTTTCTATGACCCGTTCAGTTAGCGTTAGCTGCCAGTTAGCTAGTCAGTATATGTGGTATCACATTTGCAGGTTCTTTTTCCTACAGACAGCACTCAGTGACCTTGAACAACATGCCTGCAGCCAAACCACAGCCATGGGTATAGTCTATCTGCAACCCCACACCCACTTTTGTGTGTGTGTTCGTGTGTGTGTGTGCAGTGTAGTCTGTCTGCAACCCCACCCCTACTTTTCTTATATTGCTAAATGTTATTGTTTGTTTGTTTGTTTTTTGAGGGGGTGGGGGGGGATCATTTCAATCGTATGCATGAGTAAGTGGAAGGTTAGTCTTAAATTTGAAGTGGTCTTGAAAAGGTCTAAAAAAGTCTGAAATGTAAGTAGAAACATTCCATCTATGAACTGATGAAAAGCATGAAGGAATTTGTCTGTGGTTGACCAAGGACATGTAGGACGTCAACATGCAGGTCTTCCTCCATGTGAAGATAGACTCCTCGTAAGCTGCTCACTCATGACTTATGGATGAACCTTAGCTCCCCTGAACTCTTCTGCACAAGCTGAGTTCAGATCAGCAGACCCTTCTCTTAGTGTCTGCATTTCAATGAGTGAGCAATAGCAGCAGAGACATCAAGTAGTGTGTGTGTGTGTGTGTGTGTAGTGTGTGTGTGTGTGTGTAGTGTGTGTGTGTATGTTGTGCATGTACTATTTTGAAGAAGCTGAAGAAGAATGAGACAGAGGATGAGAAGGAGAAGAGGAAAAAAAGGAATAGAAGGAGGATTTGTGCAAAGTGTGTTGGGAAATGTCAGCCAGACACAGAGTGTGTGTGTATGCGTCTGATCTATCTCACTCACACACCCACAATCCACTGGGCTCATTACAAGAGATCTCTGCTTCTCCAGGCCTGAAATGAAAAAAAAAAACCCTGAATAGAAGGAAGGGGCTAAAGAAAGAGACAGAGAGAGAGAGGGAAAGAGGGAGAGAGAGAGAAGGAAAGACAGAATAAGAGAAAAGGGTGGGTGTTTGGGCATAAGAAGAGCCAAGCTGAGAAAAAAAAACGTAGAGAGAAAGTTACGTACGTAGGTAAGAAAATGAAAACACAGTTGTTGTGTTTTGCTTGCAAAGTGAGATAGGGCACGGAACAGAGTGAGCGAGGGATGGTGAGAGGGAGCAAAAGAAGAAAAAAGGAAAGAGGGATGAAGAGAGAGAGATGCAGAGGGAGAGAATGAAGGAGAGATGGAGAGAAAGGAAATCAAGAGACAGAAGAAGAGTGAGAAAATGTGATTGTGTGTTTGCGTGTATGTGTGTGTGTGTGTGTGAGAGTGTGTGAGAGAGAGAGGGAAAAAGTGATCGGGGGGAAATCTGTGTCTCGTGTTTAGATCATTCATCTCTGGCTGTGTGTTGTGCTCTCTGGTGGGGAGGGAGTTTAATGACACACATTCATCATACTGGGTGGATAGAGCTAAGGTTCTGCACGCCTCTGCACTCTACACACACACACACACACACACACACACACACACGCAATTATGTGAGCACGCTAGGAGATCCTGGGTGAGGTTATGTTTCACAGCAAATACATTTCATGTCCCATAATCCTCCCTCTGGCACCAGCCCTCACAGTGGGAATTTAATATACATTCATGGCATGAGTGTGCATGCGTGTGTGTGTTAACACAGCTCCCTTTGACTCTCCTTTGGGATGAGCCGTTGGCTTTTGTTCAACAGACAAGAAATCAATATGCCGGCTTTTCTATCAAAATATCATGGTCAGCTGTGTAACTCACACAGCACAACAGCACATTATCTGTGTGTGTTCTTCTCTGTGGGGAATTTTTTTTTATAATGGGTCCACTCCGACACTCTACATAAATCAAGCATAATACACACACACACACACACACACACACATACACACAGAGAGAGACACACCACCTCTCTTGTGATGAAGTTCAGAAAGTAGTTTTTAGTGCTTCCGTTCTTATTATTTAATAGTCGAAGGCAACATAATTTACCCCAAGGACGTATCATTTCCCTGTCTGTACAGCACAAGGCCTCTGACCGCTGTAACTAACACAAAGAAAATCTAACAGAATTCCTCCTAGAGTTCATAATTCATTCTAATGAGTCTAGCAGCACGGAGTAAACCCTGTGCTTTCACCGTGTGTGTGTAGAATCTATGCATATGTGTTGGCAATGAAATGTTTTGACTGTCAAAAACATGCTGGAAGCCAGTTGCCCCTTGGAGACGAAAGGCAGACAATATGTTCACGACTGTTTTTTTTTGTATGTGTGTGTGTGTCTGTGTATGTGTGTGTGTGTGTGTGTGTTTGTGGCTCATCTCATTCAGATATATCTACGTGCCTCTGGGTGGCTCTCGGCACGGTGTCTTGCGGAAGGTTGTGTCGACAGCGTTGGCGTTTGGCTTTGTGTGCTTCTGGCACGGCGGCCATGACTACCTGCAGCAGTGGGCTCTGCTCAACTGGGCCGGCGTGCTGCTGGAGAACGCACTGAGCACGCTCCTCACCACCAGCCCAGTCTGCACCATCATCGTAAGTCACACACTGAGCACGCTCCTCACCACCAGCCCCGTCTGCACCATCATCGTAAGTCACACACTGAGCACGATTGTTACGAATTTCAAAACATTAGAGAGTATGGGTGCACAACATCAGTAAGTCCAGGAGTCGGGAATACAAAATTACAAATAGTTTTACTGAAACGCAGAAATTGACTCAAGTTGCCAATGATCCAGCCACAGTTTTAGGCTTAATAAAAAAAACTAAACATCCTGCGGTTACCTAATCAGACCTAAACCTAAACCTTACCTAAACTACCTCCTCAAGAAAAAGAAAAGTGGTCATCCGCAATCTCAGCTTCCTGCTGCTCTATTATTACCTGAATATAGTATATATATAATATATAATATAATATATATATATAATACCTAATATATATAATAATACCTAATATCTAACGTGCACAAACAGAACTAAAAATTCACCACACCATCACCAATTACAACAAATCCTCCCAAATGGAGTAAGCAAACAAAAGACAAGTAAGTCGAATACAAATCGCAAATGCGGAGCTATACATGAGAGTGAGAGAACAAAGCAACAGCTCGCAAACATGGCGCATGAGCGAATGAATGAAATGAGCTGCCGCCATTTTCGGAACGGGGAGTTCTTTATACGACAAGTCCACGCCCCCTCCTTAATCATCAATCAGGCTCACCTGAACATAGGGGCATAACAGAGCCAGAACAATACCAGGGATTAGTGTTGAGCATTATGATGAGGTAACAGTGCTCCACACACCAACATGCAGTCATACTGTACACTCAACATGCTCCTCACCATCATACTGATGGAGATGTGAGGAAGGTAGGATCACTATGCTAGAACAAACCTAAGAAACCTGAACATTGTCAAGTTGATACATTATCTAAGGAAACTGTGTCAGAGAGGAGTCATAGAAGGGGGAGGAGAGATAGTGTTGTCATTGGGATTCTTCCATTGAGTAGATGGAAGGATGGAGTATTTGTGTTTGCAGCAGATTCTGAAGAATGCACTGAGCATGCTCCACTCTTGTGCCCCTACTTGGTGCCTTCATCGTAACTCAAGTAGAGTATTGGGGTGGGAGGGTGTATGTAATGGGTGGGCATTGGAGAGGGGGGGTTAATTGTGAGGATTACAGCAGAGGCCTTAGGCAGGGTAGGGACAGCTGAATTATGGTTGGAAAACACTGAGTCTGTGCAGCCAACTGTGCAGTTCAGCCATCTGAGCTGCACATTTTTTATTGACATTACTGACATATTTACAGCATATGGGCATGTGTGGGTGCAGGTTTTCAGTGGTATGTGCAGTGCATTAGCTGAGCCAAACATGAGTTGTGTGTGTGTGTGTGTGTGTGTGTGTGTGTGTGTGTGTGTGTGTGTGTGTGTGTGTGTGTGTGTGTATCCAGCAAATCTCAGTGCTAGCAGAAGGCCTGTAAAGCATGTAGTTATCTTCCCACACCAGACTGGACCACTGTCAGGGGTTTATAGAGCCAGAAGAAAGCTTAGTCCAGATTTGCTTCCCTGACAGCCTCCTCTTGCTTCTGTCCGTCCCTCTGTGCCTCACTTGACTCCAAATGTTGTCATGTGTACAGTATGAGCCTGGGCTCTTCTCTTCTCCTCTCCTCTTCTCTTCTCTTCTCCTCTCCTCTTCTCTTCTCTTATCCTCTTCTCTTGTCTTATCCTCTTCTCTTCTCTCCTCTTCTCTTCTCTTCTCCTCTCTAATCCTCCTCTCTTCTCCTCTCCTCTTATTTCCTCTTCTCTCCTCTTCTCTTTTCTTTTCTTCTCTTCTTTCCTCTTTTCTTCTCTTCTTGTCTCTTCTCTCACTGCTCATATTTCTCTTTCTCTTCTGCTTATAATGTTACCATCTTTCTCTGGTGAATTGGATGAGTGGAGTTTTGTGCCTAGTCCTCTGATGTTAAAATAGTATGTATTCAACTTTGATTTATCCAAACAAAGCTCAGATGCAGTTTCACAAGCCCAGTTACAACCTTATATTTATATAGGCTAAGGAAATGGTTTTAGCTAAATGGTGCCCTCTTTAGCAAACACGGGTGAACTATGATTGATTTCCAGACTGTTGCATCCCAGTTAGGCGTCTAATTTGGCCATTTTTTAGTTCAAGAGTTCAAGATTTACATGTGAATGAAGGCACAATTACTGTATTTCAATGCCCTGTGGCTATGCACAACCTCTCCTAATTCAACAAAACCGGGGTAAAAATGGTTTGCCAGGCTATTTCACATTGAAGTTTGTATCTTTAATACCTAATAGCTGTGTGTTTTCCTCTAGGTCTTTCTCTTATATTGTTTCAGTTTGTTTTTGTTAGATTGCCAATATTTTTCGTCTTCTGCCTACTTTACCTCCACCTCTCTCTGAATGATCGATCAATGAATGCTGATAATTAGGAACACATTTCTGTGGGCCAGAATTTCATGGGTAATTTTTAGTGACCAATCTCTTTGAGTCCTTGAAAATCTACTTACTTACTTTGCTAACAGGTGCATGTTTTTCCTACCTACTGTATGTATATCACTGACTGGGGTTATGCTAAAGAAAAACATTACATAACAACAAGGAGGAAACTCATTGGCTTTAAGTTGAGTTGAGTTCAAAATAAATGCATTGGACATGACAGCACCAGCTGCATAGAGCAAAACACCGGCTCATCTATTCTGACATCTGGAAGAGAAATGCACACGTAGTTAAGCCAAGACTGTAACACTGACATGCGGCCAGGCCCATATATCATGGCCTCTGCCAGGTTGTCATAACACGCTCAGGGCTGGCCCCGCTCCCCCTTCAGGTCTCTGTCTGCAGTGTTGACATTGACAGTGATGGATAGTGTGAGTCTAGGATCTTCCTGTGGCTTGTGGCTGGTGGCTGGTCTGGAGCATAAGTCATCTCCATCGCTGTGCACCGCAAGTCATGTCCACTGCTGTTCTAGATAGGATTGGAGTCACTGCTTTGCGTGCATGTCACTTCCTGTGATGTCCCGTGTGAGTCTGTGGGCACAGACGCTGCCTGAGTTTGCTCAGTTTGTCTTTGTCTGTGTGTGTGTGTGTGTGTGTGTGTGTGTGTGTGTGTGTGTGTGTGTGTGTGTGTGTGTATATAAATCTGTGACCCATGGGAAGATTAATTCAGCTCCAGGAGATCAAATCATTTGTTTTTGTGTGTTGTGTGTGCGTGTGCGTGTGCGTGTGTGTGTGTGTGTGTGTGTGTGTGTGTGTGTCTGGGCCTGTATTTGTGTGTGTGTGAGTATCAGCTTTCCCTTTGTGTGCATTTGCTTTTGTTGCCATCATTCATCATAATTTGTAGAACGGTCTGTTGCTTGCTGACACTGATCTGTGTGTTTGATGAATCTGAGTTTACATATTGGAGAGTAATTGTGCTTAATTGAAGTAATTCCTAACACCCCGCTCCCCTGAGTCAGTGAGTCAGTGTCCCCTTGAGGAAAGGCCCAGAGCCATAATGGACGCCCACTTAACATCATCATACGCGCCTGTTTGCTCTGTGGAGAGATTTACTTACAGAATACTGACTCGATCATGTTGCAGGCAATTGATTGACAGCCTCTTCCATCTTCTTTTGCTTCAGGAGGGTGTTCTGTCTCCGCCCATGAGGAGGCGGGGCCTGGCTTTCATCTCCGCCTTCTCCACAGGCCTCCTCATCCTGTCCAATCTGATCTTCCTGGGCGGTGACCACGTGGGAAGAATCTTCTGGAAGAGAGTCATCATGCAAGGTGGGCTGTGTTTTAAAATGTGTGTCCCCTGGTTCACCTGCAATTTGGGTTTATATTGTTCACCTCTCTCTCTCTCTTTCTCTCTCTCTCTCTCCCTTTCTCTCCCTCTTTGTTTTTCTCTGTCTTTCTCATCACTGGCCCAAATGTCCTGGTTTCACATACACTGCTCTTTCTGGCACAGCCTATTATGACTCATTTCCATGAGCACATAACACATAACAATGCTTTTGATTTCCTTTTGTCTCACACAGAGTGCTAAGGATACTACAGGCAGCTCTTGTGTCCCCATGTTGAAATGAATGTCTTTTCTGGCTTGGTCTGAACATGTAAGGGAGTAGTCGCCATCAGTTAATCTGTTGATGATGAGAATCAAACTCTTTGGCATTTACCCATCAGTGTTGGTTGTAGGTGTCGCTGCTTTGCCAAAAAAATTCAAAATCTGCACTAATTCTTTCTTCCCTACATACATGTACAGTAGGCTAGGCTTTTTTTTTTTAATTACATTTGTCCCAACTCAAACTATAGAAAGTGAATGTTCGCACAGGATTCTTCTGATGTCTTTATCGATGCATGTTTCTCTTCCTATAGCTGTAGCATAGCCTTTACTGAGTGAACCTATTCTGACGTTAACTAAATGATGGTGGTTGATGAACTGTGGTTGCATCACAGCTCCATGCATTTTTAACCAGAGATGTCATCAGCTCACTCTGTTATGATATTACTCAATGAATAAGTCATGTAAAATAAAATGTACTGGGTGCCATCATGCATTTTTGATCTAAAGAAAGTAAGTTAGAATTGATCATATTGGTAAGTAGCTCCTGCCACTGGCCAGCGGTAAGTTTCCTGAAAGCTCAGTTACTAACTTCTGTTGCAGTCACACCCAGTGCCCAGAACTGAGCATCTCTATTTCAAATAGTTATTTTTGTTCCACTTTCAGTGGTGTCATCTTCTCTACTCTACATCTATCTATCTATCTATCTATCTATATTGCTACCTGCTGCTTCACTCTCCTGGCCTAATTAAAAAAAAGCTGCTGTTGCCTCGGATTTTTGAAATATAGTTTTTTAGGAAGCATTTTGTTTTGAAAACATGGAAATTGGAAGAAGGTCTGAAGTGTTTAACTTACTTTGGACAAATCATTTCCTTATCTACTGACTCACCAGATATTTATTTTTGTTTTTATTTATTTTAAACAGTTATTTTCTAGAAACATTTAGACAAATGGTTATTGTTTGGGCAGTGGCTTCATGTACAGATTATTCTAACTAAAGAGCAGATTATTCTAACTAAAGGGCAGATTATTCTAACTAAAAGACATTCTGAGCTATAGGCATCTCATCTCATTGTTTCCATATAGATGTTCTAATCTTCATAGTCATATCTAAGGGCCATCTTTACCCATTTTGTTAGCCTCTTTGGAAATGTATTCATGTTATACAGTATTCACAAGGCCTCTGTGTAGTAATTAGTTTGATGTGATATGGTGATATTGGCCACATTAAAGAAATTCCCTTGTTATTTCTGATTAATCAGGACCAACCATTAATGGTTAGAGTGAGTCAATCAGTGGATAATGAAAGTGAACCATCCAGTTGATGTGAAGAGGTGTCTTAGTTGCAGTCAACAGAGGAACTGTCGCTATTTTTAGACGCAGGTCCCGCTGACAAAAGAATGTAATTATTCTCCCCTAGACCACAACTCATCATTAGGTCTGGTGCTGTATAACCCCACCCCCACTCATCAGACATCAGATCATCCATGTCATCCACTCTGTAAGGCTTTCTGAGCAGGGTAGCGCTTTGGCATTAAAAAAGCATTACTATAACTGTCGTTCCTTTAAAATC
>PYXC01002643.1:35000-47500 GCA_015244755.2 Tenualosa ilisha
ACAGGAATCGCCCAGATCCAAAAATGGGAAAAGCGATTGTGTTTGTCATGAGGTAGCACAGTTGGTGCTCACACCAACTGTATGGACAGTTCTATGAAAAATTAACTTTTTGTCATGTCCTTAACACTACTAAAATGGTTTGGTATTTGTATGACGTGAATGTTTACGTGAAATGTTTTGTACCAAAAAAAAAGTACAGAAAGTTCTACAGCCAAAAAATAGTAAATGTTACAGAGGTGACAAAAATGGTCATTTTCCATGGAAATATATACAGTATATTTCTAGTTAATTACTTAAAGAAAAGTGGACACAGCACCGTGGACATCAGTGTGTGAGATGAAAGTTGTCGCATAATGAGTAATATTATGACAGCTTTTGCACACACAGGAACACACACACACATACACACACATACATAGGACGCATATACAAACATGTGACTATACAAATACAGCCACATATTCTGTAACTGGCTTTTATGAGTTTGCTGTATCTCTTGAGGCTGTGATCAGCTGTATTTATATATTTATATTGGGGGGTGAGGGCATAAATATGTTTAGAAATGGGTGCTGTGTGGAGATAAGGACCCATCCATTGCCCTGATAAACATGGCCACCGCTAATGCCTCATTTCACCAGCAAGGAATCTAATCATAGCTTTTTGTGCGCAATAACCATTATACGTCACTTAGGCACCCAATAATACTAATGAGGCCCCCTCTGGGCCCTCTCAGGGAGTGGGCTACCGCTATTATGCATCCATGCTGAGCGGAAAGACTAGAAATGAGTCATTTAGGGTGCAGTTCAGAGTGACCCCACTCAGCGTGCCGGACAGAAGGGCAGGAAGTGCACTCTACCGGGCCACCCTCCAAATCGCGCTACCTAGCAGCAAATGTTCCTATGACTGCTCTCTCTCTCTCTCTTTGGCTGGGAATGGGGGAGGCTTTATAAAATAGGACAGGTCACAGAACATAAGAGGGTGTTTTGGCCCATGAGCCAGTGATGCCGAGGGTCAGCTGAAGGATACAGCGGAGGTGGCGGTGACTGCAATCATCATGGAGGCATCAAGGTCTAAGGCCAGTGTTACACTTTGCTAGTCTGTGAGAATGTGCTAGCGTTCGAGTTATGTAATTTCCTCATCATGCACGGTTTCCAAATTTGTAAGTTCTTGAAAATGGTTATTAATGTTGTAATAACACAATAAGTGACTGCTTATTATCGTGAAACCTATTACTGATCTGTGGTCCTTGTGTTTTTTAAAACTGAGGTTGTTAAACCAATATACACAACAGAAGTTGCATAAATTCAGGTTGTGGTTCTGGTTGATGCAGCCTGCAGATATGAGTGTGAGTCGAAAGTATCTGAAAGTATCTGATTCACACACACACACACACACACACACACACACACACACACACACACACACACACACACGGCGCGGTGTAAGAAGAGTTGGCATACCTGCTGTTTTAGCCGACATATGAACCTGTTCATATCCCCACACACACTTTTACTGAACAGAGTAGAGTCAGCTCATGTCCTGGAGAGAGAAAAAATGTGTTGTAATACTGTTACAGTCCTGTACTTGATGCTGTGGCTACACCATAATATGTGTCATCATAACACTGCAACAGCTGATGGTGGTGTGTATGTTAAGGTGTATGTGCATGTGTGATGTTCACAGACAAACACACACACACATGCACGCAGCATTGATTACCCCAAAGGCAGCACGTTGTAGCCTGACTAAATGACTGAAGCTTATTTTAGGAGTACACACACATACACAAAACCACACACACACTCACACACACACACTCACACTCACAGCTGTGTCTCAGAGCCTCTATTGATTTTGTGGGGAAAGACATGGTATCGCAGCAGTTGCTGTCTCAGCAAGCGAAGGCATTCATCCAGAATCTTCTCTCTGTCTGTCTGTCTGTCTGTGTGCCTGTTGGACAGACTTCTCTAACAACTGTAATCTATTGAAGGCAGATAAGCCGGTGCTCTGTTCAGCCCTAGGCTATGTGGATCAGGATTGGTCCGGTTCTGTTTGGGCCCAGGTCACCTACTGGACAGATCAGTGTGTTTGTGTGCCATCTGATAAGAAATGGTCTGGAACAGACCGGCCAGCGTGACCATTGATTTATTCCCCAAATCCATCCCCTACACACACACACACACACACACACACACACACACACACACACACACACACACACACAAATGGATCGGTCTGGTTAAATGACTGATTTCTGTCTCGGCTAGCCGCAGGCAGGCTGTGCCTACTGAACTGGACAAACACTCGTTAGTCTAGGAGGCTCTGGTGTGTGTTTCTTTCTCTAAATCTGCTTTTGAGGATCATTATACACACACACACACACACACACACAGGGAGAGAGAGTTCTGCACTGGGGAGTGTTGTATTTGTTTGTATGTTTTTGGGGGGCTTTTCCTTAATCTGTTTACCAGTCACGCTGAGCTGAGCCTCATCCCATCCCGTCCCCACAATCATGTCCACACACACAGACACAACACACACACACACACACACACACACACACACATAGAGAGAGAGAGATTAACCAAGTCTTGCCAAGTTAAATCCTCAGTTGCTAACTGGTAACACTAAATTCCTAAGATTTCAAAGTTTTTTACAGATCTGATTTTTATATACCTCCTGCAACCACTGAGTAAGTACAGTGTGTGATCAAAACAGAACTGTATACGGTGTCCTTGTGTGTGTGCATGTGTGGTGTGTTTGTGTGTTTTAATAGTGATGTTGTCGCTAGAAGGCAAATCAGTGTATGTAGAGATTTAATGAGCATGTGATTCTTCAAAACCCATCAGCACCTCGACACAAGTCCGCAGTGCCCGTTTTCTTCCCTCCGCTGATAAAGGCCATCATATTGGCCAAAATGTTAGCATGCCAAAAATGAACTGATGTCATTTTGAGTCCACTTCCATGAACACTTGAGTGCCCTCCCTCTTGACCTTTGCAAAGATTGATCATGTTTGAATAGTAGTTTGGGTTAAGCACCACAGGCAGAGACGGGGAAGTGGTGTCCTTTCAGTATAATGCTGATGATGCTGTTGTTGTTGTTGATGTTGATGATGATGACGACCAGAGTTTGGGATGGTCCGCTTCCTCTTTGTGTCCCATTCACTTCCTACCCCGCTCTACTTGTCAAACCAAACCCAGTGTTCTGTGAGTGATGAGTAGTATCATACATGCACTTATGGCATACCTGTGTGTGTTTCTGTGCTCTCTGTGCCTGAATTTACATAATCCTCCGTGTGTGTGTGTGTGTGTGCAGGATGGTCCACCATCGCCATCCCTATGCTGGGCTTTCTCTACTGCTTCGCCCAGGTGGGACTGGAATGGGATAGCAAGACCCGGTGACATCACACTCCCATCATGCCCCTCAACATCCAACCTGTGATGGAATTGACATTTCCACCATCATCAAAACACTAACCCGCTCCCTCCGCAGTATAATGCAAGAGCTCTATTTTAAAACCAAACTCTTTGATATGTATGAACTCCATATGTTTGTCTTGATTTTTATAGACATGAAAGGCCAACCTCTACCTGCGTGTCTTTCATGTCAACTGTATATTACATGATGATGATAATGGTGTCTATGTTTGTTTTATGACTGATCTGGAATCAGTTTTTTTTTGCCTGTTGTTTTCTTTCTCATTTTTTACTCCTGAGCTCCCAGGCAACTGCTTGTCCTGTCACTTCTCTTTGATTGGCGTCCAGGTTAGCCTTGCCTGTTGTGTTCCCCTCCCAATCCCCCCTGTCCGTCTCTTGTGGGGCGCTGGCAGTACAAGTGGATCTGTGACAGTAATCTGATTAGCAGGTTGGGTCGGAGCCCAAATCCCCCTCTCATTAGGGAGGCTTAGACGTGGGCAAGCGTCACAAAGCCCACACTGCAGTGAATACACCTTCGGTATTACCACACTTTAAATAGCTTATGATAAGAACCCAACCCTATTAACCATGGCTAAGACATATAGAAATTATTTCATCATACGTAATGGACCCCATCTGTTAGGGACTGTTTTTACAAACGCATATGTCTTTTACCTCCAGGTGTTTTGTGACATTTCTTTTTTTGGACTATAATTATTTTAACAGCTGCATCCTTTTTTCTTGTCAAACTGTGGCTGTTCCCCGTCTCTACCTCTATATTATCTATGTTTATATGTGGACCAGCATTGTTTTCCCCCAGCAGTGATTTACTGTTCTTTTCACTTCGCCTGTTTTTTTTTTTCTTTCTTTTTTTAAACAAATCCTTATATAAACAATGCAATGCTGCAGCAAGTCTTGATCTCTGTAACACACACACACACACACACACACACACACACTCTGTCTAGCACTCTCAGTCCTTCTCCACATACCAACCACACAGTGTACTGTCAAAACAAAAGTAACATTGGATTAGTGTATAAAATATTTTATTATTATAAATAACATTTTACATTTCTTTACAAATCCTCCTTTTTGTGCTTGCAGAAGTTAAAATGTCCATCCACAGGAGATGCGTTACAGCATTAAGTACAATAACATGTGCATAAACCTCAAAAGTGTCTTTCTCCATAATAACAATAATAATAACAATAATTTACTCTCCTCGGTCTTTCCGTAAATACATTCCAAATATATTACATATATACTTACATACAGTACTTAGTGCTACCAGGCAGCTGACGTGGAACTGACCATAAAAATAGTTTGCCATACAGTTGAAGGGCCGTGGGGGTGTCAATCATGCTTGTGGTGCATGGGATCGAGCACAGGAGGAGAGCAGAACCCTGGGAAGGGTCATGTGACATGGTGGGGCTGAGTGAAGGGGTAGTGGTGGGTTTGCCTACGATCAGACAAGGTCAGACAGACTTGTACACTTATTACAGTATAAAGGCAGAATGGGCTCATGCAAGGATGGTACCTGTCTGCCTGCCTGTCTGTGACTGTTTCTGATGCTGATGCCTCCTAATGCCTCTTTTAGATCCAGATGCTTTAATAACATATAAACCCACATGTCTATGCTGAATTCACATAGACTAGTATATATATTAAGTCTATAAATGACTCAACAAGTGCAGCTTGTGAACAAGTCGTTGACTCCCTGTCTGTGTGAATTCAAGCATGCACTGAACAGGATGCGACTGGACCGTCTGTTTGCACGATCACCTCTCACTGTGGCGTCGACAGATGTGCTGTGTCCTCTGGATGAGTGACAGATGACACGGCAGTCTGAGTGATGCTGATGCACGCGGTGACACGACGACAGTCGCCTCAGCAACACGGCATCGCCCTTTCTGTTCTCCTCTTTGTCTGTACCCTGTGTCGGTCTTTCTCTCTCTTTCTCACTTCCTTTTTTATACATCACACGAGTGAAGTCTGAACAATGAGCTGAAATGTTTTCATAAAAATATATTTAAAATGTATTTATATAGATATAGATATATTTTTTACGTTCAGTTCGGTCAGGCCATCGTAAATATAACTAACATTATAGGGGTCACTTAGAGAGTGCGATAAAGAGTATTATGGGTTGCATTATTGCTTCGTGACTCTTCGTAAGCATGACAACGGCACATTCATAGTGGTATGGGGTTAGCTTGATGAGTCAGCAGTAAGGCAACATTCACATGTCATGATTTACATAAGAGACCAATGACAAAGAATCAGGCCAGGAAAGGAAATGAGAGGAACACAGAAACAGTGTTCTTAACATTTAGGATCATGTGACTGCATTCAGATGGACTTTGACCTTTGAACTTTGACCTTGAGTTTAGCTTGTGTTGTAAAATACTGTACCACATTGACCTTTAATGCCATTTGCCAGTCATTTGTGATGCTTTCCAAATGTCAGTGTTCTGCTTAACTATCAATTATGTAGTAAATGATCAGGCTGCTTTTGATTCATGACACTCGTTTTGATTAAATTTGCACTAAACGATATCACTCGGGCATTAATTTTGCCCTTTATATTGTACTGACAGGATTATCTTGAAAATAAATGTGAAAGGTTATTTTTCATAGTAAGTGTCTGTGGGATGATTATTTGACAGCTGCACGCACACACGCACACACACACACCACACATTCTGAATTCTTTTACTGAGTGCTCACGCACAGATAGCTGATATAAAGTTCATATGTTTAGATTAAAATCATATGCATTAAAGCCTGAAGAGACATCATTTCATAAGACGAGACATGTTCAATAAGGGGGCAGTATTTTCTTATCTGCGGGAGATTTAATTGAGTACTCCCTTCTCCATCAGATATGAAGAAGGTTGAATGGTCAGCATTTTATAGGAAGGAGAAAAAAAACATTTAATGGGGGACACAGTTGTCTTCTGTTTTACCATAAAATCACTGAAGTCAAACCTAAGATGAATTTGAATACAGCAAAAACCAAAAAAAAGGACAGCCAACTATGCTTTTTGGGATTTTTCATCCTAGTGGAAATACCACATCAGTTCTGGTGAACAAAATTGCTATGCAGCTAGCATCCACTTATCCTGTCACAGCCCAGGATGTCCAGCAGAGAGGTGTTCTAGAACTTCAGACCTGAGAGGTTTAGAACATCTCGTTGCCCAGGCAGCCTTACTAAAACATTCCATCCCCCACTCAGGAGCTGCCACAGAGACACTGTGGAGGTGATCTGTGTGAGCTATTGCGGCTTTTCTTCAGAAAAATGCTGCCTATGGTGACTTTCAACAGCGTACTCCTGCAGTCAGGCTGATAAAACCTGTGGTATAACACACAAAGACAAGGACAAAGACACACACCGCTTTCTTTTCTCTGTACTGAGTTGGACCCGCTAGTCCAGCCTTCTAGAACAAAGCCAGTGTGGGTGTATGTGTGAGTGTGTGTGCGCGTGCCCTGAGCCTTGCTCCCCTGCAGACTTGATAATGAGTCTCAGGAGCTGTAACCCTACCAACGATAGGCGCAGTCCACTGCAACAGCTCCTGCTAACCAGTAACCACTAACAAAAGCCACACTATTGCCCACTGCACATGGCTCAGTAGTCACTCTATTACATCACCAAGAGTTTCTTTCTAGAACTGTCCATTTCATAACAATCGGACAGTGAGCTGAAGCAAATTTATGCTCAAAGCGTTCTCTAAAGAGAATGTAATATTAAAGACGTGTCCTACTACTATGCAATGCTAATTTGGAAAACTGAAGAAGAAGCTGTTCTTTGACTCCAGTTTAAATATACTGTATTAACTTGCCTATCCTGTAAATCTCTTGTTCCCGTGTCTTATGGTGGTATACTATAGCGAGGTTTTCTGCAAACTGATTTGATTGTGAACTCGTGAACTTGTGAAAGGCATTGACGTTAGCGTGTCTGACAGACAAGGACGTGAGACATAAACAAAAGGAGCTGCAGGTCATCAAACCTCATTCTATGCATGGGTACCTTCAGGTGTAGCTAGCAGCAAGGCCACATGGGTAATGACATGCACATTTTAATGTGTCGCCACTGGATCATGCTCATGTGAGGATTATGTATGTGTCGTCAGTATCATCATCGTCCACCCTTGTTCATTTTTCAACTTTTTTTTTGTTTTTGTTTTGTTTTTGTTTTGTTTTTGTTCTGGAAGACCCAGCCACAAACCAGTCAGTGTCCCTGTGGCTCCCTGGACAGTTTTCAAGTGAGCGTTCGGCACCGACGACCGAACGGCAAACAGTGTCGGTAGGATTCTCTGCTATACATGTCCTTTTCTAAATGGGTTTCCCGCTAGATGCACAGTGCCTGGAGGAGCAGTTAGTGCAAAAGACGCCAGGATAGTCCTGCTCCTCACAAAAATCTTCTTTAAAAAATATCTTTATCATTGATATGTCTGTGGGGCTAGTCTTTGTGGGGTTTTTTTTATGTGTGTGTGTGTGTGTGTGTGTGTGTGTGTGTTTGTCTGTGTGTGTGAAATCTCATCACCCACAGAAGGAAAAGGCTGGCTAATATGAACAAACACATCATTTCGAGCCATTGTGTCATCCCAACCAAAGAAAGCAAAACTTATAAACGGACCTCTGAGACTGTTCAGCACATCCAGCCACCTACACCAAACCTCCAGTCCTCAGTCGGGATTGGGCCCCCAGCTCTCAAAGATGACCTTAAGCGCAGCATCAGTGTGTTAAATCAATCAGGTCCTCCTACTTTTCTTCTTCCTCCTCCACTGGACATTTTTGAGAGTTCTCAGTCACGATGAAGACGACGACAAAGACGATGATGAGGATGGAGTGATATCAGTGAGGCCAACTGTGAAAAGGCTCTATTTAAATCTGAGCACATGAACCAGAGAGATAAGGATCTGACACAATCTCCAAAACGAAGACGTGCTCAGATTAAATCGGAGGGGGACGGGTGAGAGGGAGAGAGTGGATTGTGGCGGGTGAGGGGGTAGGGTTTGTTTCCATGACGACACTCATGTCACTCACTGTGCCCTGAGGCTAAAACGTCAACACCCCCACCAACACCACCACCACCATCACGTTTTCTTCCCCCCATCTCTACTCCACTCTCTTGAGAGGCACACTGGGGAGCTCCGCCACACAGCGGTCAGAGTGTGTTTGTCTCTGTGAGTGTGACAGTGTGTGTGTGTGTGTGTGTGTGTTTGTGTTCAAGTGTGTGTGTTTTCACGTGTGTCTCAACTCACACACTAGTTTTGCCATCTCACACACTTTGAATGGTCTCAAGTGGCGCTCCATCTGTGTCTTGGGCACATATAAATAGATACCAAGTCTGCTCTTCTCTTGAGAAACATGTCGAATGTCTCCCTGAAGAATACTCTGGTGATCTCTGACAAAGACGATCTCACACACACACACACACACACAGGCTCGTGTGTAAGGTGTGCTTCTCCAACACATTAAAAGGCTTCTCTCTCACTTTGTCTCCAGACAGACAACATCTATTGGCCATGTCAGTCACCAAAACGAAACACCCAACACCTCGTTGACACCTAACGCAACCCAATAACGTTGCTCAGCTGAAGATGTCCTCTTTGTCGGAGTCTGGTGTGGTGGGGCGGGAGATGCGGAAGAGAGGTGTCGGGGAGGTGGGGGTGGGCGCGGGGGTAGGGGTGGGGGTCGGGGTGGTGGGGCTCTGGCTCTTGCGGTGGCGCAGCAGTCGGAGAACCTCGGCCACCTGGGTCTCCAGCACCAGCATGCGGGTGCCCAGGGCCGCCAGCTCCTCCTTGAGCTCGGCACGGAGCTCCAGCAGTGAAGTGTGCAGGCTGTGCTCAGGGATGGGGGGGATGTGGGCCGGGAGCGGTGAGGGCGTGCTGGCCACAGTGCTGTTGCCCCCGCCGCTGATGATGACGGACGGGAGGGGCGGGCCCATATTGGTGCCCAGCTGGAGCGGGCTACGGTCGCTGGGGGAACGCGCGTCGCCTTCGTCCAGACGCAGGTCGCTCTTGGTGATGCCGCTGTCGCACGAGTCCGTCTTCTTCAGGCCACTTTCCTCCGGGGCGGCACCCTTCCCCCGCTCGGGCAACGTCTCCATCGATTCGGCCTTGGACACTTTGGTCCAGCTGCTGTCCGGCTTGGCTGCCACGCTCTCCCGGAATCGGCCCCAGCCCCGCGCCCTGGGCTCCGCGGGCCTCGATGGTCCGGCAGCGCCGCCCAGAGTCGGCGCCTGGAGCTTGGCGCGGTCTGACGGGCCGGGGGTCGGACCAGGGGCCGAGTTACAGGGGATGGGCGTGGCAGGGCTCTCGGTCACCGTAACGATGCTAGTGCTGGCAATGACATCATGCAGTACCACAGCCTGCTGTCCGCTGAGGTGGGAGGCCCCTGGATGCCCGTGTCCAAGGTGTCCTATTGATGGCCCGTGCCCCTTTTCCAGGTCGTGCTCGTCGGGGCATCGCTCGGCTGCCAGGCGTGCCTCCTTCTGCTGGCGAAAGCGCTGGAAGAGGCGGCGTACCGGATGGTCTGGGGCAGGTTGAGGGGCGCCTCGTTCTTCCTCCGCAGTCGCTCTTCTTCCTCGCGCTTCACATCACTGATCTTACGGAACACGATCTAAACACAAGCACACACACACACGCACACACACAAACACACAACTGTTAGGTTAACACATATTTGCACACCATTTATAAAGGTATGGGCTCTTTATTTTAATAAACTGAACACTGTTCACACGCGCACACACACAACTGACAGGTTAATGCATATTTGCATGTTATTTATGGTGGTTCTTTAACATGATAAATTGCACACAGTTCACACAAACAATCAAAACACACACACACAGGTTAGCCCTGGAAATGTACTTGCACTGACACTTTTTGCACTAGGGTTACCATAGCATTTCCACACCAAACAAGAGTAACCTGTAACCTTAGTAACCCGTGTACAGGCACACAATAGGATTTATGTCTGTATTTTTAAAATGCATATATGTCATGTGTATGCAATGTTGTGGAAGCTTAAGGATACCAGAATTTCCTATGGGATACTAAAAGAATCCTTCTATCTATCTATCTATCTATCTATCTATCTATCTATCTATCTATCTATCTATCTATCTATCAGATTAAATTGGAGGGACAGAGGATGTGTGTGTGGGGGTCTAAATAGGGTTTGTTTCCAACAAGCGGATCAACACACTCCTGTTCTCCATCTTACAGACACTCGACAGCCTACAGACTTGCACTGGACTAAAGCCTGCTTGCACCACTTTACATAAGCACTACTTAGAGTCAGTCAGTCTCCAACAAAACAAGAACCTGGAGAGGACTGTCCCTCCAGCCTAACTCACGATCACATTCGGCCCTGAGAAATTGAAAGATGAAAAATTGATCGCGAGCCAAAATTCATGAATATTGTACAGCATCACGCCAAGGCCGAGTGCCCGGCTCACTTTGTTTTCGTACAAAATCTGTTCCCCGACGTCTGTCCACTTCATCTGGTGGGACAAGTTTGTTCGGCAGTGAAAGCTGCTGATAAATAATTTAGACCACTTCCTCAATCAACGACATCCTACCAGGATGGCTTATGATTTCCGACGGCTGCTTTGAACTCATTCTTTATTCATCTCACACGTATTCATTATACATGAGCAAAGTTATTTATCGAGAAATTCTCCCAAAGTTCCTGGGATAAAGCAGGCTGATTGAAGAGGGTGACAAAGTAGCCCTAATGTGACCCAGTACAGCAGTCTGGTCTTGCGAGAGTCTTTCTGCATCTACGGTGTATTTTTGTGAAGCCGGTTCTTAAAAACTGCTTCCCTCACACATCTAAACCATAATAGACAAAGCTGGTTGACCTGGCAGAAGTGTGTTGCTGGCAATACGTCATTTCAACCAACTCATTAAAAACACACTAAGCTGAAGAAAGGTGATTGTATACTGAACTATGATGTAAGAAGTGGGCTTGTCTCTTCTCTATCTCTAAAAGAAGAACATGCAATCCACACTCATCTGATACTGCATATTTCACTGGGAGTATGTTACTCCATACCTGCACTCATAAACATATCACCAAATCACAAGACCATACAAATAAATGAACCAATACCAACAGGCCTGTAGTGAATGTCTAACTACTTGTCATATTTCTAAAAATGGTTTTTACACGCCTCCAAATCGTTTATGCAAATTAAACTTCTGCATTTACATTTACATTTATGCATTTAGCAGACGCTTTTATCCAAAGTGACTTGCAAAAGAAAATAACATTCAAGCTACAAAACACTGAAAAAAAAACATATTGCTAACATAAAATTTGCAGTATTTTAAGTTAAAAGTGCAATAGTGTAATAATTTCCTAGAGTCTGTTTACAGGCCTGTTTCACTGCATTATACAAACTGATAATATGTACAGTACATGTGTACAGCAGTACATATACTATTATTGCATGTACTGCAGTACACGCATCAACAATAGTACTTCATGTGTGATGCCAGGAGTTTAACTCATTCTAAATTAGAGTGAATATGTGATGGCAAGCCACAGATGTACACTCTCTCTCATACATGCATATATATATATGCATATTTGACACAGAGGATCAGTGAAGTGTGAGACTGGCCTGACTCATTTGCTTCCTCTGTCCTCCTACACCACAATCAGTTCTGATGAGTGTCATCCCTGCCTCCCACTCCCCCCTGAGTGGACTACGACCAACTTCACAGGAGGTCCATGCCAGGACCGACTCTCCCTCCTAAAGGCCCTTTGACTGACCCCTCCTCACAATGGCACTGTCAGTCAGAAATCTCAGAGAGCTTTATTCATAGTCACGGGGACTCACGTCATGTAGCTAACAGGTGCAGTCCAAAGATACAATGTAAAGACGCCACTTCTGATACCCCCCTGTCAGGCTTACGTCTCCATTTGGGTGTGTCAATCATTTTACCACTCTGTTACCCAACTCATAAAACTGTGAATACGAGTTTGTATCCCTTAATAACCAACATCTGTAGCATCCCTTCAAGGCTGACCTGACCCCCCTTAAATTCTAGAAGAGGCACCAG
>PYXC01002643.1:52500-55000 GCA_015244755.2 Tenualosa ilisha
TGTGTATGAGCGTGTGTCTGTGTGTGTTGTGCGTGTGTGTGTGTGTGTGTGTGGAGGGAGGGGGGTGAATCTCTGTAGATGTGCTTGATTGGCCCTTGATTGTCTGACTCAGCAGGACCGTGCGTTGGTCCTGTCAGGTCCCTCACGGGTGCTTGCTGGCTAGCGGTGATGCATTCAGTCCTGATGCGTGACAGCGTGTGTGTGTGTGTCTGTGTATCTATGTCCGTGTGCGTCACCATCATCAAGTGAGACATATGCGCTGAGTCAGGATAGCAGAATAGACTCTGATATATAAGCTTTCTGGTTACCGGCCTGGGTTCCATCTAACTGCTAGCATCTGCGCCAATGGTCAGTCTCCCTCAGCTTCAGCCTCCCCAACACTGCTGATGTATTCATTCTATTTGCTCTGCCGATACACCTATAATCAATGCAAAACCCCTCAGGAAGGAATATAACTGAATAATTGAAGCCGACTCGAAACAGCTTGTTCATGGCTAGCAACACCAAGCCAGGGAATATTGACATTCCCGCTTCACAATTGGCAGATAGAACAGAATCTTCCGGGGGGGTGGTAGTGTAGCAGTTAAGGAACCTGGCTAGCGTGCAAGTAGCCTGAAAAGTTGTGGGTTCGAATCCCAGCTGCCACTGTTGTGCCCTTGAGCAAGGCACTTAACCCTAAGTTGCCTAGGGGAGATTGGCCCTGAACAATTGATAGTTGACAAAATGTAATGTCGCTTTGGATAAAAGCGTCTGCTAAATGCATAAATGTAAATCTTC
The DNA here is from genome assembly GCA_015244755.2 of Tenualosa ilisha. Lineage (NCBI taxonomy): Eukaryota > Metazoa > Chordata > Actinopteri > Clupeiformes > Clupeidae > Tenualosa > Tenualosa ilisha. The sequence continues at coordinate 53,278 of PYXC01002643.1, forward strand.
GTGGCTACAGTGGTCCACTTTCTAATAGACACTGACCTGGCCCAGTTCCAGTGAGCAGTGGTGTGTGTGTCTCTCTCTGTGTGTGTCATGCAATGCAAACACAAGCATACAAACAAACCCAGACAATGAGGCATGACCAAATAATCTTCAAAGTCAAAGCACAGTTAAATGAAATGAATCTGCCCCCCCCCCCCACCAGTGTGGTGTGCTGTTGCCTCTGGGAAAGGCGTATTGGCCAGAGCGGCCGTGGTGACAAGAGTGAATTATCATACTCTCTTTTGAGGCCCGACCGGGTCAGTTCTGCCTCATTTGGTTTTCCAAGACGCAGTGCTTGACCTCCACAGGGAAGCAAAACAGCCTTCTCAATAGGAGTGAGGCTCTTAATTGAGAAAAACAATTAAACTGTGAAGGCCTGAGGCCACCAAATTGCAGCAGACAAGATACAGTAGGGAATATACTGGTTGATCAAACTTGTGTGAAGGGTATTCATACTGTACCTTGTGTGTGTGTGTGTGTGTGTGTGTGCGTAAGCGTGTGTTTGTGTTTGTGTTTGTGTTTGTGTTGTGGTTGTATGAGTAAGTCTAATTGAGATCATGTAAGTGTGTGTGTGTGTGTGTGTAGTGTGTGTGTGTGTGTACACTGAAAATGTGTGAATTTATCTGAGTGTGTCTGCGCATCTGTGTAAATGTGTGTATAGTGTCTGTGCACCCTTTGGTTTCTTTAAATAGGAGGGAGAGTGAGATCCCCTGGTGCTCTCCAAAAGTTCACACACTGCTCATGGCTCCAAAGCCTGCCTCTCAGGAGGCCTACCACACAGCACTAGGCACATGCTCAGACTAGTGCACACTCACACAAAAACACACACACACAAACAAACACACACATTTCACACGCACACACACACACACACACACACACATAGCCAACATTTCACATTCATACACACATACATACACACAAATATATACACACACTTCAAATAAACACATACTGCACACACACACTTCACACACTTTAGACACACACACACACACACACACACACACACACACTGTCATGCACTTTCACATATTCCTTCACCCCAATTATGTCGCTCCACTGTCATTTTCACAGACAGAGTGCATGCACTGTCAGTGCGGTATCAGTGTGCAAGTTGGGTTTAATTGAAATGCTTGTGCACAATGTCTGAACACTGTAGCATGTGTAAACACTGAGTTGTGGCTTGATGCTGTACGGTTTGTCTGGGGGAGTCCTCTGAAAAGTCTGTCTGCTGCTTTGATGTCTTCTGCTAATCTGTGTCTCTGTGTCTGTCATTGCAGCTAGAGAGGGAGGGAGAGATTTGTTTCATTAAAAATGAAATAAGCAGCTGCGAGCGAAGAAACGTTTTAATCAGCTTATGTGAAAAAGGACACAAAACCTCCGTTCAAATTTGCCGTTCACGTTCCCACACATGTCTTTGTGTGCGTGAGTGCTCCCCAACACACACACACACACACACACACAAACATATTCTCTCACACACACACTGATAACTTTTTGAGAAAACCAAAGCAAAAAAAACAATCCTTTTCATCACCTCCTTCTCCCTCACTCTTCGTTGATGAGCAAATTCTCCCTCTTTCTATTTCAACTAATGGATAATCTCTCCTTCTGTCCCTCTCATGAGTAATCTCTCCCTTTCTCTCTGTATGCCCCCTGTGGTGGCACTCCCCACTGTGCTCTC
>PYXC01002643.1:60000-67500 GCA_015244755.2 Tenualosa ilisha
AATAGCTTGCTTATGTCCTTCATCCTTGTCAGCTCCTTCAGCTAAACACAATATTTTGGCAAAACATTAAACATGGTTTTCTTTCATCGTGTTGGCTTAAAACAAGGTCAGTCCCTTCTGTGCGATGAAGCGTTACCAGAGTAGCGCGACTGAAGAAATGATTAACAATCAGTAGGCAACTAATTGGATTTTTTTTTTTCCCTTGCCTAACAAGGGAGGATCCAGGCAGCTCGAACTTCAGCAGAATGTCTGGAAACTTTTCATGTCTGTCGTCCAAAGTGACTTTGAAGCGACCACAGTTCCCCTGCTATGTGATTCACATCAAAAGAAAGCAGCTTTGTCCTTCTTCTCCTTTTATTAAAACAGACAGACTTCCCAGCTGACAAGAGGGAATCGTTGTGTGAAACTAGGAAACACACTACACTCTGTGGCCAGGAGCTTTGATGTACATTTACTTGTACCTTGTTGACAGGCAAAAACAAAACAAAATAAACAAACAAGCAAAAAAATGAATCATGCTTAGAAGCATCTATAGGATTTCAGGGATATCATCATTTTGAAAGACTCTTGTAATCAACATATCTTTTTAATGTTAAACTGTGCCTTTTGACAGACCATGTCTGTCACATGTTACGCCTCCATTTAAAATTTGATGTGAAAAAATCCTAACACAATTATGAAATACATGCCTGTGTGCCGTTGGCTTATGGTTCTATCACAGCTGTATGGTTAATGCCTGTGTGCCGTTGGCTTATGGTTCTATCACAGCTGTATGGTTAATGTAATGAATGACAACATTGCCATAATGAACACTTTCATTTTCCAATGTGTTGAGCTGCAGGCCCCAGAGATAAAGTGACCCACAAGGTCAAACTAGGTAGAAAATATACCACTTGAGCTCCTTCCACTGTTCTTGAGTACCCCAACTGTGATTTGTTTACATAATCTCCAGTCAAGTGCTAGTTGCGGGCAATTCTGAAGCATGCACCTTTACAGATGAGTTCAGAGACATAATTCACAATTAGCTTTTCTGACCTGCTGAGAAATGTAACCTGTACTTATGGTCCAAAGGACCAAATACTATAACCCAAGTTCATTCAGTCATAAAGCACATCTAAATGTCTGTTATGTAAGGTGGAAAACATACAGAGATGGGGGTCATACTGACTTGGGTGAAGAGAGATTTAGTATGTAGATCTTCTGGTGTGGTATCTGTTGTTGGTATTTATTGTGTGCTTTGCACAGTCTGCTCTTCTTCTATAGTTTTCTTAAGAGAGGGAACAATTTTGGCACTGTCACAGTTCTACACAACCAGCCTCTGAACACTGAACCTTTCGCACCTTTTGAGGAGATGATATGGGAGCTTCATTGGATAGTAACCAGGCAACAATAGCCTCTTCTCTCTCTTAGTGCCCCCTGTCTTTGTCTGACTCATCTGCTGAATCTGTGCAGCCTGATTCATTGCGAGCTCGACTGATTGTTCCCACTCGTCGCTGGGCCAGACACTTTGCACTTGGTCTTTCAAAGTTGTGTCGGTCCACGTGCTGTGACTCATACCCTTGAGCCCAGCCGCCCTCCAAATGGTCTTGTGTTTACAGAAGGAGGTTGTAATGGTTAGAGCACCTGCCATCTCTTGAGGTTAGAAGAAGTAATTCTGTCCAAATAGCTGGTTACTATGTTAACTTTATTGGACATTTAGGCAACATAAAGACTAGTTTGACATGAATTGTTAACAATTTATTGATCATTTTTACCCTATGCTTTAAACCTGAATGCTACAGATATCCTCTTTGAGGGGTTAAGCACTGAACAAAACATACATTAAACAACATTAGTGACAGGCTAACATAAGGGTAGTAAAAGCCGCACTCTCGAATATAAATCTTATGATTGTGATTTATTGGGAAGGATGTCAAAACAGGCTCACATAAGGGAAAACTCTGAAAGGTTGGTGTATAGTCACCATATGGTGGCTGTCTTCCTCTGTCACAGATTAGGCTCTTTGTCTTCTCACTGTGATGGTCTTTCAAACTGAGCCAACCCAAATGATGATAAATTAAAGACCACACTTGGTGATGTATTTCAGATTATGTTCACTCTGGATTTAGATAACCAAAGCAATCTGTCTTTCTTTTGCAAATGAACACATGCAAATGTGTCAGACAAAAAGATTTGTGTTCTCAATTATAACTGACAAAAAAGTGAACATAATTGAATATATTTTCATCTTTATAGTCTATCTTCATAAATTGCCTGTATGACATCCGCAACACGGTTTGATGAAAGAAAACATGAGGGACAATAAATCTAAATTGTTCAAATTATATTTTTAATATTTAGGGGGTTGACAAAGACGCAGTGTGTTGCAGTGATCTTACTGATAACCATTAAAATTCCCCTGTTAACATTCTCTTTCTGTGGTGGTGGTGATGCATAATTAGTAAACACTAATTAGTAAACACTAATTATTTTATCTATGGTAATGATTCTATGCTATCACTGATATTATACCATCTAGCATAATAGCATTTGAATCAAACAAATCAATCAAACAACAGTGAAAAACAATAAAATAATACCTAATAAATATATAATAAATAACTCAATAAAACATGATATAGCCTATACACATATCTGAGGTTGGAAAAAATTGATTTAGTGTTAGAAGATGTAATACTCCTCTTTCATCTCACATAGTCAGCTCAAATCTTGCTGGGGTTTTAGGAGCTCCATTCTCGCCACAAGTGCTCTGAGCCAGTGGCATCTCTTTCACTGGAATCTGGATTAAAGGTCGTCAGGGACACTACAGCTAATTGAATCAGACCACTGGAGCTCTTTCAGATGAGGATTGATGCAGTAAGATTAACTTGTCTAAAACGCCATGATTTGCTTCACTTTAAAAAAAGATGTTTGGGCTCAGTCACGTTACACCTCACCTTTCCAAGCTCCTCCAAGTCTACAGACCAGTTCACCTTATTTCATGCTGCAGTGCAGTATGTAGGAGATAATGTACTGTCATTATAGGAAAATACTAAAGGTCCAAACAGGACAAACAGGACCCCAACGCATATGCCGGGTCATTACACAGAAATAACTAACCTCTGAAGGTTGGGGGGGCATTCAAAGTGAATGGAACCTCCTGCAGCATTCTAGACAGCTGTATAATAACATCATTTAATACACAGTCAGAATCACTGACCACTGCAGACCACTACTCCAGAGCTGAAAACCTCCCTCCTGTAACATGACTGTGTTTACATGTAGTGAAGGTATCTTAACCTGATTTTGATTATGTCAGTATATACTGTGTTAATATGACACAGAGAATATTGGTTATTCATATTATCAAAGCACCGTTCTGTTTTCTTTGGATCAAATGACAACAATATGTCATGAAGCATTCTAGAATCTTTGTCAGCAACAGTCCAGGATAAACTGTTTGCACGCTACAGCATCCTAGTTTCTTTGCAATCCTCTGGTTAGGCTAATCAGATTTTTTGAAAACAGGATAAGAGCTTACTTATCCTGACGGGTTCAGAAATTGGGATAATCCCTAGGATAATAAATGTCCATGTAAACTAAGCCATTGTGTTTTTACGAGTCTGTGTTCTCTTATTCACCTATGGGTTCAGAAATTGGGATAATCCGTAGCTTAATAAATGTCCATGTCAACAAAGCCATTGTGTTTTTACGGGTCTGTATGTCCGTGCAGTCTCTCTTCTTCCTCTTTCTCTCTCTCTCTCTCTTCTTCTTCTTTTTCTCCTTCTCTCTCTCTCTTCTCTGTGGTATCCCTCCTCCCATCTCTATGTAAACCTCAACTCAGCACACTGACATTGTTCACTCACTAAGAGTGGCATCAACGGATCGCACCTTTCCCAGTGTCAACATGTTTCAAGGCCGGCAACAAAAGCCAACCCAAAATGCTCAGCTCAAGGTCAACTTAAGCAAGGTATGCAGGTATCTCTTAGCTCCATGTTGTCATGCTGGCTATACTGAGGGGATGCTGAGCTTGGCACTAATAATTAGAATAGCTGTACATGAGTGAATGAATTTACATGCAGGTACCTCTTTAGCTTGAGTGTCTGGCAAGATGTGCTGCATGATCTAGTTTGCTTCATTATGTTGTGCTGTTAAAAGGCTCCATGCCACTAAGGGCATGCAGACCCTCATTTGAGTTGCATCCAAGCGTGAGATGGCCCAAGCTCTCCACTGACCTTGTTTACAAGTAGCAGTGCGGACAGATGCAGGACGGTAAGGTGGACTGGGGGACGGACAGATGCGCTCACAAGCTGTGTGGCAGGTATGAAACATGGCCGCCTCAGCAGAGCCACAGTGTCACAAGCACAGACGGACAGACACACACACACACACACGCACGCACACACACAGAGACAGACAGACACACACACACACACACACTCACAGACACACACAGAGACAGACACACACACACACACACACACACACACAGACACTCACAGACACACACAGAGACAGACACACACACACACACACACACACACACTTGGTGCTGACTGACTGTTTTCCTCTGGTTCTGCTGAACTGGTTGTATGTTGAGATTGGGTTCCTCCCACTCATCAGTTACTCACTAAATCTGATCCCTCTTATCGACCGACACCTTCCTCCCTAAATGCCTCTCAGAAACATTTTTGGTGACAGTGTGTCAGAGCCATGTGTGTGCGTCTGTGTGTGTGTGAGTGTGTGTGTGTGTGTGCATATCCAAATGTCCTACAATAACTGGTATCTATTTGAAGCTCTGGTCCTGTTTGTCTAGGTGAGCAGGGTAATCAATGCCCCTACTAAAGAGGTGAGCCCATGCATCTCTCATTCATAAAAGCAGAACATTCCTGGCTGGAAGGGGATCGTCAAACCAAACCATCCCACTGAGAAAACATGACAGGGTAAAGAACTAATGTGTGTGTGTGTGTGTGTGTGTGTGTGTGCGTGCGTGTGCGTGCGTGTGCGTGTGTCTGTCTATCACTTTCTCTATAAGACATTTATAGAGCTACCTCTGTATACAAGGCACATTCATAGACAGAAAGTGAGAGTGTGTGTGTGTGTGAGAGAGCTCTAGTAGCTCTTAGTGGGTGAAACACAGTGACATAGTGCTACCCTGTGTAAGGGCAGTCAGAGTGGGCTCTATGTATTGATTACAGCAGAGAGAGAACCATCGCTCTCTCACAACTGCTGACTCAGGACCAGCCTGCTGCTGATGCACAGTTAAACCTCACAGAGAAGACAGACACACATACACATGCACATACACACCCACGCACACGCACACACACACACACACACACTTCGAGATAAGGTGATATGAAACAAAGCCTCTTAGACAAGTCATATCCAGAGATGTGCAGGCAAATATGCACACACACACACACACACACACACACACACACACACACACACAGATTCAAAAACAGATAATACTGCACAACCAATATACAGCCACTTATGCAGTGCCATGATGTAGTAACAATTCATTGTATTGATGTCTTTGTAAGTGGCACTCGACAGTTTTCCCTCTCTCTCTCTCTGTCTCTCACACGCACACACACACACACAAACAACACACACACACACACGCAGCCATCGAGTTTATCTTTCCACTCATACCATCTTGTCATACTCCATTTCCCTTTCATGCCTCTTTCTGCCTCTCTTATTTATCCTTCTTTCTTACCACCCATTTATCTTTTTTTACCTCCTCCATTTGTCTCACCCCTAGTTAACTTTGATTTTATTTTATTTCAGACGATGAAAAACGTATGGTCCAAAATGAAGAGAACGTCAAAGCCAATTCCTTTCATCCAAAGGATGTATTTCTGGATTCTTGGAAAGTACCCAGCCTCTTTTCATGAAGAAACTTATTTATTTTAAGACCTGGTACAACTGTTACCAAGGCACAGATGAGGAAAATGTGCCAAATGCAATGAAATCAGCTGGCTATCTCTATGCAATAGAGTCTCTTCATCCTCTGTTTTTATCTCTGCTGTCACTGAGGTTATGGAAGTGTTATTATGGGCTTTGAGATGTGGGAAGATCAGCGTGATTCATTTTACCATGCACCTGCTCCAGCAGGAAGACACACACAGACACACACGTGCACAAATACACACACACACACCCGGACACACACACACACACACACACAAACAGAAATGAAAAGTCAGAGGTATTGAAATGAGTGTGTGTGTGTGTGTGTGTGTGTGTGTGTGTGTGCTTGTGTGTGCGTGTATTCAGCTGTAACACTGGACATAGCCTAAAGAGGACTGGACTTAGTTGCAGTCAACATGGCAAACATGCTCAGCAACTGTCCTAAAGGGTACTTGGTACGCACGCGCACACACACACACACACACCACACACACACACACACACACACACACACAAATATGCATGGCAGTTTCACGAGTCATAAACAAAGAATCCAACACTATTCAGACAAACAACAAAAGATTAACCTTGGGGATGAACAGCTGTTGGCTTTGTCAAGCACTATTCCCTACTACTCTCTCTCTCTCTCCCTTTCTCTGTCTCTCTCTCTCTCTCTCTCTCTCTTTCTCTCTCTCTGTCTCTCTCTCTGTCTCTCTCTCTCTCTCTCTCTCTCTGTCTCTCTCATTTTTCTCCCCCTCATCATGGTCTTCTTCATTACCATGTCTCTGCTGTGACTGCCTTTCAGATGGCCCGCAGTCTTCTGGAAGCTCTCACAGACACACACACACACACACACACACACACACACACACACACACACACACACACACACACACACACATGCACACATACACACACACACGCACACACGCTCTCTCACACACACACACACTTTTAGATGGCTCCCAGTCTTCTGAAAGCACACACACACACACACACACCACACACACTCTCATACACACACACTTTTAGATGGCCCCCAGTCTTCTGGAAGCTCTCTCACAGACACACGCACACACACACACGCGCGCGCGCTCTTGCACTCACTCGCATGCACACACATGATCTCACACACACTTTCTCTCCTACATGAAGCCACAAACACACTACGACTCAAACTGATATTGATATAATCATGATTTTGAAGACCATCTGAGGGGTTGACTGTAATTCAGAGACATGACAAAGAGAAGAGAGAATGAGGAGAGGAGAGAGAAGAGAGAGAGAGAAGAGAAGAGAGGTGCGTGCATGTGTGTGTGTGTTTTGTGTGTGTTTGTGTGTGTGTGTATGTGTGTTTGTGTATGTGTGAGAGAGACAAAGAGAAAGAGAGAGACAGACTGTGTGTGTGTGTGTGTGTGTGTGTGAGTGTGTGTGCACGTGTAAGTTTGTGTGTGTGTTTTGTGTGTGTGTGTGTGTGTAAGTGTTTGTGTGTGTGTATGAGAGAAACAAAGAGAGAGAGAGAGACAGAGTGTGTGTGTGTGTGTGTGTGTGTGTTAGAGAGAGAGAGAGAATGTGTGTGTGTGTGTGAGAGAGAGAGAG
>PYXC01002643.1:75000-97500 GCA_015244755.2 Tenualosa ilisha
GGATATATTCTATAGGGCAGATGTGTAAATGGAAAGGGGATAACATTCTATAGGGGCGGATGGGTAAATGGAAAGAGGGATATCATTCTATAGGGGCGATGGGTAAATGGAAAGAGGGATATCATTCTATAGGGGCAGAATGGGGTAAATGGAAAGAGGGATAACATTCTATAGGGGCGGATGGGTAAATGGAAAGAGGGATATCATTCTATAGGGGCGGATGGGTAAATGGAAAGAGGGATATCATTCTATAGGGGCGAATGGGTAAATGGAAAGGGGGATATCATTCTATAGGGGCAGATGTGTAAATGGAAAGGGGATAACATTCTATAGGGCGGATGGGTAAATGGAAAGAGGGATATCATTCTATAGGGCGGATGGGTAAATGGAAGAGGGATATCATTCTATAGGGCGAATGGGTAAATGGAAAGGGGATATCATTCTATAGGCGCGGATGGGTAAATGGAAAGAGGGATATCATTCTATAGGGGCGGATGGGTAAATGGATAGAGAAGTGCCTGCGAAAGTTCTGCTGTGCTACGTCATTCCATCTCGACCAATCAGCGTCTACTCTTGCCTTTCTAGTAAGCTGGCTTATATACTGTTACTTATGTTCTCTGCCGCTTTCTGGAGTCGATTTACGTCTGGTCCCAGTCCAGGTCGGCTCCACCCCTGCTGTTTTGCTCTGGCAGGATCTGTCTACTTTTTGAGCTGGACCAACGCCATGGGTCCAACGCCAAAGACTTTCATGTCAATGATTTTCACCACAATTCTTTTGAATAAAATATTTCAGTTAATGTTCTGTCTGCCTCTGAGTCTTTCTGGTTGAACCAGGATAAGCAGCAGGAGCAGTGGGCTGCAGTGTGAGAAGTGAAGTCCCCACTAATGGAGTCCTGTGAGACTGTGGACAGAACTTTCTAAGCTAGCTGAGAGCCCGCAGGTCTTAATGCCACAAAACCAGCTCTCTGTGGTCAAAGGAGATCCCACATCTGCCTTTAACTAGACGCCAATCCAGCCTGACAATAATCCTACCTCAATCTGATCTCCCTTTCTCTCTCTCTCTCTCCCCCTCTCACTCTGTGCTGTGCAGAGCCAAGGCTTTGTGAGTTGTGTTAGTGCAGATGTGTGCATCTCACTCATTTTGCACTGGTCCAAGAGTCTCCCACTTTGTGCTGTTCAGATGCTATACAGGTATTCATATCTGTGTAAGATGTGCAAGTTTGTCATTGTCTTTGAGTGTGTGTGTGTGTGTGTTTGTATGTGTGTGTCTGTAACTGTGAAAGTGTGTGTGTGTTTGTGTGTGAAACAAAGACTGTATAGGTGCCCCATTGTGTGAAGTGTTACCTCCTACCTGTTCACACAAATTAATAGTCCCGACACCTCTCTGGGCTCCTGCGGTCTGTGGCCATATTCCCCAGGCAGACAGAGATCAAGCAAATTAAAAGTCCTGACACCTTTTTGCACCCCTGCAGTCTATGGCCGTATTCCCCAGGTAGACAGAGATCACGTAAATTAAAAGTCCTGCATTGCCTCACCTGGCCAATTACACCCTGTCTCCCCTGACCTCCCCGTGGGCACGGACTCGTCTACCTCCAGCCCTCTCTGGCCTTGTTAGTCCTTCTTCTCTCATTTGTTCTCTCCACACTGCCCTCATCATTATCTTTCTCTTTCAAGCAACTAAACAACAACAACGCTGGTGCACTGGATGCACTTGATCTTCCATGCTTTATCTTCAGCTCCAAAATGCCTCCAGGAACCTGTTTGGAAAATGGCTCTATGTGCACCACACACACTAGACTCATCTGGACAAGACTAATATGAACGCATTTTGAGAGTCCCCTGAAGATAACAGAGAAGTGTTCACAGAATCTTGTCCTTTTATAATCTTGTCCTTTTACAAGACCACAAACAAAAATATGAACTGTGTCAACAAGCCCAGAGGACTTTCCAAAAGCATATTTTGGAAAGTATATAGTCTTACTATACTATAACGAAGAAGATCAATGTCTGTGAAAAAAACAAACAAAAAAACAAACAAACACATGGACAGTGTACTCTCAGTCAAGACTGAAGCCACTAGTAGAGACTGAGGTAAATATGGAAGGTTCTGGATAGTATGGGTGACGTATTAACTGTATATTAGTGTGTATTAACTACTCAATCTCTGGCTTCAAAAATCACTTGGAACACTGAGACTGGCTGCAACTCTGCTAATAAGACAGAAATGCCCTCTTAATGAAGTGAATGAAGAATTTAAAGGCTGTGTTTCAGGTATATCTTCATTCATATCATTCATCATTCAATATATATCATATTTTATATATAAAAAATAGAAACAATACAATATATATATTGATCTTTTTGTACATTGTTTAGTGGCCATGGGGTTGATGATGTGCATCTGTCTTGAATCCTTGTCATGTCCCTAAAGCCACTTTGAATTTGCTGGAAGGCCTTCTAAAACTTCCCAGAGAAGTGACACAATGAAGCCCATGCTGCTCCAGTCTGTCACAACCCCCCCAAACACACACACACACACACACACACACACACACACACACACACACACACGTCAATGTCTCTGGTGTTTCTGACTGATGCATTTTCCCCGAGTGGATCCGGCCCCACATCGTATTTGATCCTCTGTACGTCTACTCCACCGAGAGCCTGGACTGCCACCCCTCTTCCCAGCTCTTAGCTTTCAAAGATGCAGCTCTGCCCGTCTGTGTCCAAACATCTCCGCCTCCTTTCATCTTCTGCCACTTGAACTCTATTGCATTTTGGGGCCTCTAAAAACCTGCCCGTCCACCGGGGCTGCTCGGAGCTTTCTCGTCTCCGCTCTGAGCACGCTCATCTCTCGGCAGCATCGTCCCCACCGTCCTGCCGGCCCCCTTGGTGGCCTTCAACTCCTCTATCTTCACTGATCCAGTGTCATCGATGAGTGGACCATGAAGGGGAGGCCCCTGAATTATTCACAAGGCTAACGTGTTTAATATTTATGCGAGTTCTGGATCACAGGTGTCAAGGTCTTCATAGCAGGCGAATGGGTAAAGTGAACAGAGGAACGCTGCATTGCTAAAGAGAACAACTTGGAGATCAACAGAACAGGATTGGTTGATTTGTGTGTTCCCAACAAGTCAATCAAAGGTTCTCTTTTGAGCCTATACAAGGAGTATGCATGTGTGTGTGTGTGTGTGTGTGTGTGTGTCTCCACCTCCTCTTTCTCCCCCTCCTCCTCTCTCTTCAACTCCTCTTCTCCTCTACTCATCTTTGATAGACTGGTGTGTGTGCATGTGTGTGTCTGTGTGTGTGTGTGCGTGTGTGTGCATGTGTGTGCTGTGTGTTTGTGTGCGTGTGTGTGTGTGTGTGTGTGTGTCTGTGTGTGTGTGTGTGATGTGTGGTGGATGTAAGGACAGCTTAGTTGAACACGTGAGTCAATTGAAAGGCTTCTAGTATCCCGAGAAAAGCACAGATTTGTGATCACTTGACATTTGAGACAGTGAGTGAAATCACATTACTCTCCTTTATTCTGTTCTTTTTCTCTCGCTCTCTTTTCTTCCTCCCTCCTTTCCTGGTGTATTCTACGGGGCCTCCAGCTTTACTTTGATGTGTCTCATTTGCACACGGAGTCAATAGAGAGAATGATTTACTTCTAATGAGCCTCCTACGCTTAGCCTTGCACTCTTCCACGTTCCCTCCCTCCACTCCCTCTCTCTCTCTCCTGCTCTCTCTCCCTCTCTCTACCCCTCCCTCACTCTGTCGGCTAATGAGGAGAGCACAACTCCATAGCTTCACTTTACTGTAACAGAGTACTTCCTCTCTCTTACACACACCCATGTCCCCAAACACACACACACACCCCACACACACCAACAACAGAGTGAGTTGGTGGAGCGTCTCTTGGATGGACACATCTTGCTACACTTGCACACACACATCCAAACACACACTCACACATACATACATCTCTCACATAACTCTGACCACTGCATACACACACTCTATAACACATGCACACACACACTCTCACACACACTCATATACACACAAATACACACACACATACATGCATACACCCAATGCATGTGCGCACAGACGCACACACACACACACTCACACACACACACACACACACATACCTAAGATGGCAACCACCTCGTCATCCTGGATGACCTCCAGAGAGCCAGACACCACGAAGCAGAGACTGTCAACGCTCTCGCCAGCGTGGTAGATGAGGTCTCCTGGGGCGCAGTGGATCGTCTGGAACTCCATGGCCAGGGCCCGCAGACAGCCGTCGCTGGCCAATCGGAATGCAGGGTGCTCTTTGAACACCTTCCTATTCAGGTGGACGCAGATGTCGGCACGCATGTCCTTGGGGCAGATCTGCAACACCTGCAAATGGACAAGGTGAAGAGAAAAGAAAAGAAGAGAACAGAGGAGAAGAGAAAAACGTGGAAAAAAGAAAAGAAATGAACAGAAAAGAAGGAAGATAGCAAGTTGATAAAGAAGAGGAAGAAAGGAGAGAGCGAGAGAGGAGAGAAAAACATAAGAGCAGAACGATTCAGAAGCACTGTGGTTCCTGTGTGCAGCAATCTCATTGGCTCTCCTGTTTTCCCAAAGGTTCTTCTGAACCTTTTTCCCAGAGCATCCCCTGCAACCAGCAGCCGCTGCTGAGAGGCAGTTGTCACGGTAACCTCCTCCCAAACTCCAGGAGGACAGGAGTGACTCAGTATGGAGGGATGGGTTGGACACCGAGCTGAGGGGGATGACAGGATTGGATTCCACCACTCGGCTCTTTTCCTCTCATCTCTCCTCCTCTCCTCCCTTCATCTCACTTCTCCTCAACCCCACTCCCCTCTTCACTCTTCTCCTTCCCCCTGTTCTTTCTTCCCTCGTTTCCTCTTCCCCTTAAATTTACCAAATTCCTTTGCACTGTCCTCCTCTCCTCTCCTCCTCTCTCATCCCTCTCTCTCTCTCTCTCTCTCTCTCTCTCTCATCTCCCTCTCTCTCTCTGTGCATGAGGAAGATGGAGATGAAAGGTTGTGCAAGGAGGGAACAACAGGCTCTGCTTCCCAGGCCACAGTCGTCACTCCCACTGAGATCTCATTTACCGCATCCACCCCTTCCAGCGCATCAGTGACACCTTATTTGCTGTCAGTCATTGTTGCCAAGCCTTTATAAACATGATGCAATTTCTCATACACATTGACTTGGAGAGGCAGATAGAGGAAACCGAGAGAGAGAGAGAAACAGATAGAGAGAGATTGATATTTACATATATATATATATACACACAGAGAGAGAAGAGAGAGAGAGACAGAAAGAGAGAGAGAGAGGAAAGAGGCAGAGAGAGAGAGAGCAATATGATAGAGTAGAGGAAAATTTCAAGCTAGTACGCCTTAGAGTGAGTGAGAAAGAGAGAGAGAAAAAAAAGAGATGAAGAGAGAGAGAGAAAAAGACTGATTGATGGGAAAGAGGTGGAAGGGGAGCAAGGTAGGCAACCTTGGACAGAGAGACAAGAGAGAAAGAAGGAAAGAAAGAACAAGAGAGAGAGAGATGATAAGGTGGTTGCAGTAAAAGGGCAAGAAAGAAGATTGAAGGGAGTGACAAGCAGGAAGAGAGAGAGAGAATAGACTTATTTTACCCCCCCCCCCAACACACACACACACACATGCATGCACACAGACACAGACACAGACACAGACACACACACAGACACACACACACACATAGACATATTCACACATACGCACATACAGACACACACACACACACACACACACACACACACACACACAATCACACACAGACTCAGACACAGCCACAGACAGAAAGGTGGGGGTGTGGATCATGCAGGGGGAGAGACACAGAGCTGCATGCGAGGTAATAAATTGGGCTTACAGTTTGTGATACCTTTTCTGTGTCTATGCCTCGCGACATGGACCAGGTGGAGGCGATGTAGTCCATGACACGCTCACTCAGACCCTTGGGCACCTGGTAGAGTTTCAGGAAGTCTCGCACGCTGTTCAGCATCTCGTGGTACCTGTTGGTGTTGGCGTACATCTGCTGGAAGATGGTGGTCACGTTACCAAAGATGGTGGCATACAAGAGAGCTGCAGAGAGGGGATACAGACAGAACGAGAGCGAGAGAGAGAGTGAGAAAATGTCAAGCTTTAGTGAACTAATCAAATTCACATTCCTGTTGTTTACATTTTATATTTAGGCATTTAGACCCTTTTATCAAAAGTGACTTACATTTTTTTAACTATCAATTGTTCAGGACCAATGTCCCCTAGAGCAACTTAGGGTTAAGTGTTAAGTTGTTCAAGGGCACAACGGTGGCAGCTGGGATCTGAACCCACAAGTTTTCAGGCTACTTGCTAGCCAGGTTCCTTAACCACTACGCTACCACCGGCCATTTATTGTGAACAAGAAAAGGCTGATGAGAGTGTAGGGCCAAAACGTGTACATGTTTGATGGACAAGGTCTAATACATTTATGTTCTAAACACAACAGAGAGAGTAGGTTTTTCAGTTTATTTCTTTTTAAGTTGTTTATTTAAGTCCTTTTTTCCTGTTTTGCTTTGGAGTTGAGTGTGCCTGCCAACAGACAACAGCAGCTCCAGTTACTTTCTCCCTGTTCTCAGGCTGTTCTTCCAGTTAAAAAAAAATGCACAGGAAGAGAAATGGCCAGAGATTAGTGATGATGACCAAAACAGACACTACATTTGGATTCATGCTATATTGATACGTGAGTGGATGCTTTCTCAGCCTCTTATCACAGAACACTGAGAGGAGAGGACTCCAACACACCCGTGTGCATAGCCCTGTTGAGGACGGTGAGCTAAAGTGTGAAAGTGTGTGAGACACACTCAGTACACACTCCGTCTGTGCAGCTGACAGCTGCAGTGGAGATGTGAGCAGCAGAGTGTCATTTCACAACATCTATACTGGCACTGGATTATCAGACAGGCGTGTGTGTGTGTGTGTGTGTGTGTGTGTGTGTGTGTGTGTGGTGTGTGTGTGTGTGTGTGTGTGTGTGAGATAGAGAGAAGGAGGCAAAAGTTGGAGAGGACTTTGTGTATCGTTTCATGGCATCTACACTGGCACGGACAGAGCAAAGAGGAGGGAGAGGGTGATAGAGAGGGTGAGAGATGGAGAGAAAGAGTAAAAGAGAGAGAGATGGAGAGAGAAGGAGAGAGGGGAAGATGGAAACTTTAACAAGAGCTAAAATGGGAACAAATAGAGGAGGGTCTGCCGCCCATACGAGGGTAGAGAGAGCAAGATGGTGTGACAAGAGGGTGGAGAGAGAGAGAGAGAAAGAGCGGCAGACTGAGAGAGAGAGGGTGGAGAGAGAGAGAGAGGCAGACAGACTGAGAGATTGAGGAAAGAGAGAGGGTGGAGAGAGAAAGAGGGTGGAGAAAGAGAGAAAGAGAGGCAGACAGACTGAGAGAGAGAGAGAGAGAGAGTGGGTGGAGAGAGAGAGAAAGAGGGTGGAGAGAGAGAGAAAGTGAGGCAGACAGACTGAGAGAGAGAGAGAGAGAGAGAGAGAAAGAGAGGCAGACAGATTGAGAGAGAGAGGGTGGAGAGAGAGAGAGGCAGACAGACTGACAGAGAGAGAGGGTGGAGAGAGAGAGAAAGAGAGGCAGACAGACAGAGAGAGAGGGTGGAGAGAGAGAGAGAGAAAGAGAGGCAGACAAGCGAGAGACAGAGAGAAAGAGAGGCAGACAAGCGAGAGAGATAGAGAGAGAGAGAGAAAGAGAGGCAGACAGACTGAGAGAGAGAGAGAGAGAGAGAGAGACAGAGAGAGAAAGAGAGGCAGACAAGCGAGAGAGAGAGAGAGGAGAGAGAGAGATGTGTCTGGCAGTGGGATCATAAGTGTATCAAACTCATAATGCTGTTCAGAGGAGACAGGCACCACGGCTTGTGCTGCTGCCTATTTAAAACCCATAACCACTGAGCGAGGGAGAGAGGGAGGGAGGCAGAAAAAGAGACAGAGAGAGAGAGAGAGGGAGGATGACAGCCTTGAGGAGAACGACAAACACACTGACAATAAAACAGAAATGAGCTTTACACGCTGGGTACAGAACAAGCCGCACCGAACTCGTGACACACCGCACCTCCCTACAAGGCTGGCTTAGGGGACGGAAAGACTGAGATAGAGAGAGAGAAGAGAGAAAGAGAGAAAGAGAGAAAGGAGGGAGGTATGAATGTTGATGAGCATTAAGGGTGTGCGGCTGTTGGTCTCGGTGGAACAGGAGGAATATCTCAGAAAAACAGTGAAAAATATGCAGACAAGAAGCCTGTCTTTCCCTTAGCTGGAGGGCAGACTAAACACAGAATGACAGACGGACAGACGCATGCAAACCAACATGCCAGGCCACCCACGCAGGCACACACACACACATACACACACACACACACCCAAACACACACACTGTAAGTGGAGGTTACCCCCCCCCCCTCCCCACACACACACACACACACACACACTCACACACTCACACACACACACACACACACAGCTCTGAGGTGTCAGAGAGCAAAAGCGGCACTGACAGTAGCTGTCTCCCCGCATCACACACGGTGTCGGGCGGAAGGATGCCACAAGGCCGTGGTGGGTGCACCAACATGCTTAGAGGTCAAAGGTTAAACATATAAAAGGCCCAAGGGTCAGACAGGAACATCACATCCACGACAGCTGCTCCCTCAGACACCCGAAGGCAGACACACAGCCACCATGAGCTTATCACACAGAGACCAACAGCCTGACTGCACCCAATACATCTCAAGATCCACAGAAATATATAAACCACTCAAATCAATCCAGACACTTTGAGAAGAGAGGAGTAGAGGGGAGGAAGGGAGATAAATAGATCTTAAAACTCTTTATTTATAATAATACTGGCTATCTCATCCATAGAAAATCCATAGAAATGTATTAGTTGCATTAAGACCTATGGCACGTGTTGCACAGTGCACGCTGACTGCATTAGACAGCTGGTGAATGCCAATGAGCATTATGTCTGTCTAAGAAACCTGGTCACAGAGACAGAGAGACAAAAGACACTGTGACGCCTCAAGTCTGCCCTGAACATGCACCTCTGACAAGCGTCTGCACTGGTGCATCCCTCACATACTGGCCAATAACATTCGAGGTCAGTGAATGCCAGTGAATCTTCCATTGGGGTCAGTAAATGCCAGTAAACCTTCCATTCGAAAGGGACCAAACAGCACAAGCACCATTTACCACATTTTTATACGTTTAGCAGGACTCTTTATCCCAAGTCACTTAGCTGACAAAACAGATATACATTTTTAAAGGTATATACTACATTTGACCATAGTATATACTCTGTAATGTGACATATAAACCTTGTGCTATCAGACGTACCACAGAAGACACATAGTCAAGTCATATGTAGTAGGAAAGTAACCAGCTATGCAGTTCAGTCTGGTCACTTTCTTCAGATAGGGTAAAAACGAAGTGAGAGGCACAAACGTTCGTTAAGTTCTGTGTTTTTCATTTTTCATGAGGGCCAGGGCGGAAAATCCACCATTACGCAGACCAAAGTCGAGACCTCATAGGGTAACGCAGAAGATCATTGAAAAGTTTATATTGTGACGTTATGTGACATTTATGTAGACCGGAACTATTGACATTTGCTCCCATTGTGATGTACTCTGTTGCTCCCATTGTGATGTACTATGTTGCTCTGTCTTGGTCAGTATTCAGTGATCTTTGCTTTCATGTCATCTTCAGCTTCCATGAGGCGGGATTAACAGACATGGATCAAAATGCCTCTGCAAGCATTGGATATGCCTACAGCCAATCAGACCAATCATTGCAGAGAAAAGAGAATGGGATGCAACACAATTTGAAGCAAAACACGCGTTAAGCCCACCTCCATCGCGTTGGGGTAAAAGCCAGCTTTTGATTGGTTCCCTATCTCGAATGGGAAGAAGGGGAGGTAGGCCTAGTGGCCAGACTGAGCTGCAGATCAGTATGTGTGTCAACCAGGCTAAGAGTAAAGGTCAA
Organism: Tenualosa ilisha; assembly: GCA_015244755.2. Taxonomy (NCBI): domain Eukaryota; kingdom Metazoa; phylum Chordata; class Actinopteri; order Clupeiformes; family Clupeidae; genus Tenualosa; species Tenualosa ilisha. Next base: position 85,039 of record PYXC01002643.1, read on the forward strand.
TGGTGTGCTGTCTACATAACCGTACTCAGTAAATGCCAGTGGACTAACCTCAATGCACACACCAGAGAAGTAAGTGTTATGCTGACTCTTATTAATGGTATGGCATCAGCATGCAGATTACGCACAGGGGTGAAAGAATAAGGCCACTCTGTTAACAGAGTCGTGTGACCTTTATGAGAGGAACGAGTAGCGGCTCTGCCAGAAGGCCATCGGGCACTGACAGCCTGATGTGTGAGGGCCAGGATGATGTACAGCAACAGCAAGTTTCTGACAGCCCCAGGGAGACATTGATGGTCACTGACCATGGAGATCACCAACACACCATGAAGATCACCAACACAGGGGAGATCACAACACACCAGGAGATCACTGATGGTCACTGACCATAGAGAACACCACCACACCACAAAGATCACCAACACAGGGAGATCACCGACGCACCAAGGAGATCACTGATCCTCCAGGGAGATCCAAAAAACAGTTCTGAAAAACAGTATCTAACTGTGTGTTCACATAAAGAGCTACTAAAACTGTAAAATCGCTTGTGTACTTAAAAAAATCACTGCTAAAATACCTGGTTTGCTCTTGTCGTTCGAATCGCTCATGACGTGCCCATTGACATTTCATTTACAGCCGAAACATGTCAGCTAATTTGCATAAAGTTTTAAACTTCTTTTAGTCGCTCTTGTCGCCCAAGTTTTGTCGCTCATCGATTTAGTCGCCTCAGTCGCTTTAGTCGTTCTTGTCAATACAAAGTGAATTACTTCCACCCAGGATCGTCATGAAACAAGCAAAGCAAGACAGCTTGTAATGACAAATGGCATATTGGGAGTGATGAAATTTAGACAGATTGCATGGAAACTACTGGAATTGGGTTTATACTAATGGCAAATTGCATTTTCTACCCAGTTCTGCTCTGTATAGCTAACTGATAGTTCAGCTTAGATGCTCATTTGAAAGAAGTGCATTAAAAGTGCAGAGTGAAAATGTTACTGGGTTTCTCGGGCTATAACAAAATCAGAAGTCGCCACAGAAGCCATCGCGCTGCCTGTCACGCAAACTGGTTCGGACCAAATACAGAATGATATGCTTTCACTTTAGCATAAAATCTATTTCCATGATCTGACAGAGCTAAATTCCTTTTTCAGATAAACCCTCGTCCTGGTCCATTACCTTCACCAACATCTTCATTCTTTTCTTTTGTTTTCTTTGTATGCATTAAGCATTGGCCGTGCTACAAGATTCCCATTTTCTTCCCCCTTTCCCTTAAGTGAAGTTTTCAGTGCTTCACTTAAAAAGGGATCCTACCTCAGAGCTCCACTCAGCAGAAACACTAAGATGGAAATTCCTTTAATACAGATGGAGGATAGGGTAACTCTGACCACAGCATACACACATACACACACTCTATAACACATGCACACACACACACACACACACACACACACACACACACACACACACACAAACACACACATGCATACACAGAACACACACACACACACACACACACACACACACACACACACACGGACATACACACAAACATATACACACACACACACACACAAACACACACTGAGAGAACGACACACACACACACACACAGGCAAACACAAAAAAGCAAACAAACACATGGATCGATACCTCCACCCTGGTAGTCTGAGAGCCTTTATTCCATTTACACTGCAGACTGCCTACTGACTTTAGTGCTCGCTTGTTTTGTCTGGTTCATCATGTGTACTTAGCTCTGGGTTTACTTCACTGTTTATTCGCTGAAGTAGCCCAAAGTCTTTTTGAGTCTTCATGCCAGGTTGCCTTTAGCCTTCCTCTTTGTTTCTTTGTGTGAATTTCAGTGTTTGTGTACAGTTCAAAGATGAACAATCAAACAGCATAACTTAACAGAGAGAGAGAGAGAGAGAGAAAGAGAGAGAGTGAGAGAGAGAGGCAGAGAGAGCCTCGTTGTATGTGTCTATATACTGTGTGTGTGTCTGGGTTGTGTGTGTATGTATGTATGTGTGTGTGTGTGTGTGTGTGTGTGTGTGCGTGCGTGTGTGTGTTTGAGCGACTGATGAACCCCTGAACCCCTTCAAACTCCTTGCTCTGGTTTTGCATCTCAATGGGAGCAGGGCAGCACAGCACCACACGGCACCACAGACCTCTCCAGTCACTCCAGTGACTTACGTGCCACGGGGTCCCAGTTTGATAGGTTTATATCCATGACAGATTACCCACATGCCTTAATCTCCACATCCAAAGCGCACACACACACACACACACACACAAAAGAAGCACATTTGTATTACGCAAACACCCACACACACCATGTACAAGAGCACTGAGTGTAACTAAAGAGCTGTCAGACGTACAAGGTGGTAGATTTATGATATGGGGTTTGGCCATAGAGACTGAGCACTTTGATACCAGACTGTTAAATTACCCAGCTATAGGCTCGGTGCAGGATCAAATGGCCCACTGCTCCTATGATGCATGAGCACAGCCCCCACAGTACAAAAGTCAGCTGACACACACACACACACACACACACACAGACACACACACACACAGAGACACTCACATACACACACACAGACACACACACAAACAATGCTCATAGGGAATCTCTACTGAGGGGTTGGATATTCACTGGTTACTCAATTCCTTCAGTGTTACACTTGAATGCTTAATGTTGTAGATCAAGGCTACAAGCTTCTGTCTACCCAGACATTTCTGCTGGTGATATTCACAAAGCCATCTGTCCTTACAGCAAGTATACAGTCTGTCAAGGGCTTTCCACACACACACACACACACATACACACACACCAGTCTATCAAAGCTGAGTAGTGGAGAAGAGGAGTTGAAGAGAGAGGAGGAGGAGGAGAAGGAGGAGGTGGAGAGAAGACAAGAGAAGAGAAGAGAAGAGAAGAGAAGAGAGATATAACTGTATAAAAGACCAGTTTGTGTAGATTGGGTGATTAATCTTACTCTAGCTTCTGGTGTAATTATCCCTGAAACAAGGTTCTCTCTCTCTCTTTCTCTCTCTCTCTCTCTCTCTCTCTGTGCGTGTGTGTGTATGTGTGTGCCTGTACATGTGTGTTTGTATATCTGATGTGGGGTAATTAGCATCAGGAGGGAGAGAGTGTGTATTCACAGCGGGGCCAATACAAGACAGACACATCCATTTCTCCCGAAGCACAGCACAGATCAGAGAAGCCCAACGCTAAAATGCTACATCCAATGACCTGATAGGAGAAGGGATAAAATACACCCACAAGCCTTTTCTATTTCTATTAAACACACTATGAACTTAGGATGAGGTATTTCAAAGTAAAACAGACGCGGATAACGCAGTCCCAATCCTAATTTTATGACAGTCATAGGTGACTGTCATTAGCCCTTTTCACATTGGAACCCTCTCCATTCCTGGGGCTTAAATGTGAATGCAAGCGTATTATCTGCCTGAAAGCCGAGTTCCCGAGTTCGAGCCGTATCAGAGTTGCGCAGAGTAGCAACCTTGTTGTCTGCGCGCGTGAGATAGGTGTGTGTGTGTACACCTGTATGACTGCATGTGTGTGTTTGTGTGTGTGTGTGTGTGTGTGTGTGTGAGACAGAGAGAGAGAGCGAGAGAGAGAATGAATGTGTCTGAGTTGGTGCATGTGTGTCCTTCATTAGTCCTCAATAAACATTGTTTAATTGTGGCCTCTATTTAATCATTGGTCAGAATAAGTGCTGTTGAGGACGACCGGGCCCTGATTGCATAAAAGCCATAAAGTGGCCCTTCCTGACCCTGCATGTGTGTGTGTGTGTTTGTGTGTGTGTTTGTGTGTGCGTGCGTACAGAAACCAGTGTGTGTGTTCCACTCAGGCTCTTCTCTTCATTACTGTGAGACCTACACCTATGCGCCAGTTTGTAGCTGATTATGACAGTAATTGTATTGATCTTTTCATCCCCCTCACCTTCATCTGACCCCCCCAGTATGAGAGCACCCAAGTGGAGACCCAACCACCCCAATCCCATCTCCCCCAATTCTACTGGCCTCTTTCTCCCCTCTCTCAAGAGACACGGGGCAAATAATAAGTTGGCCCTGCACCCATCCCTTGCAGTGCGCTACTCACCAATCTTCAGAGTCACATAAAGGAGACCTGACTGATAGGAGAAGAGATCTTTTTTTTTTTTTTCCTCGCCATTTAAGTTGGCGGACTCTTCTAGTTCTGAAGGCGTGGACTTCCAGGGATAAAATACCTCCGATGAAAAGATACCTCTCATCAATGCAAAAAACCCCCCTCGTCTATCTAAAAATACCTTCAATGCAAAAAAAACCCTCGTCTATCTAAAAATACCTTCAATGCAAAACAGCCTCTCATTAATCTTAAGTTGCTGATGCTGCATTTGTATTATGAATGAAGAAAGATGGGAAAGTGGCCCATTAATGACAACAGATGAGTCTTACGATAATGACACTGACAGAGTAGATACACTATGCTCATACATCCCATTTAGTCTATACTCTGTGTTGTCACAATGTATCTAGAGTGGGATTGGTTGAATGCAAATCTCCTCTGAGCCCTATCTGGCTTCGTACTGCCTTAACAATATCAGACTCTTTCTGCTTCTTCCCACATCCAATTAATTCAGATTCCCTCAAAAGCCGTCCCCAAATCACACAGGAGAGAATCGCTGGCCGCGAGAGACTACAACGAGCAAAACATAATTTATGAAATTCTGAGCAGCGGAGTGATTGGAGATGGAATCTCCATCTGGTGTGTGGCCCCCCCCATGAGACCTTCTCACTTGGTGTGTCTGCCTGCCATTGACATTACTGGAAGGAGGGCAGAAGAGGCTGCTTTATGGAGCTTGGCTCCAGATCCATTTAGCTGTGTCGTGATCTCTCTTACTATAGGCTGCTACTTATGGCCCCTTTTCCACTGACTGGTACTGGTACCTTTTTTGCTTTTCCATTACCAAAATCTGGCACCTGGTACCAGATACCTGGTGCCATTCTTGGTACCATCTTTGTCGAGGTTCCAAGCGAGCTGAACTGATACCACAGATAGTTTAGAGCTATAGCAACCAGTTTAATTCAACGGTACTTTTATGCAGTGGAAAACCAAACCGAGTAGAGTTCAGTTGAGTTGAGCTGATACCATTCAGTGGAAAACTGCCATATGCTATCATATATGCTACTCATTCAGTATCTATTCTATTGTCTCTATAATCTATAATATGCTATTCTATGGTGCTATATATAATATATGCTATTCTATGCTGCTACTCTTACTAGATGCTATTCTATGCAACTACTTTTACTAGATGCTATTCTATGCTACTACTTTTACTATACAATTCTATGCTACTATTTTTACTATACTATTCTATGCTACTACTTTTACTATACTACTCTATGCTACTATTTTTACTATACTATTCTATGCTACTACTTTTACTAGATGCTATTCTATGCTACTACTTTTACCATGCTAGTCTATGCAACTACTGTTACTAGATGCTATTCAATACTACTATTTTTACTATACTATTCTATGCTACAACTTTTACTGTACTATTCTATGCTGCTACTTTTACTGTATGCTGGTACTCCATTACTGTATCCTGCTATTTTAATAGTGCTGCTGGCACTATTGCTGCTGTTGTTGTTCGCTTGATGTCTGCAATGGAGACCCTGAAGCGTGTGTGCTTTATTTCCAGTAATAAACGGCTAAAGCTATAAAGATTTCCTTTAAGTAACAACAGGGCCGAGAGCATCCAAATTCAATTTTTATATGGAAATGGTAAGTTAGAAATTCCCTTCTGCTCACACACACACACACACACACACACACACACACACACACACACACACACACACACACACTCCCACATACACACAGGCACACACACTTAGAAACTCACAGAGCATGACACACACACAGAGTGAGACAGATAGTGCTTCATTGTTATTCAGTCAGCAAACTTTTTTTCCACCCAAAGCCATCAAATTACAGCATGCCCTCTCAATCTGTAAGCTCTGCTCTGGTTATAATAATATAATGTGCTCTGTCTGTCATAACGTCTAAGCTTATTATTGTACATGACAGAGCACACACTTCAATACACATTAATTATCATATAAAGAAAGAAATGATGTATTATGTGAGACCTCATATTTCCACTCCAGAAAATTTATGTTTTTTTTATTCTTATATCTATACTTTATCACCTTTTTAAATTTCACTTTCATTTTCCCCCTAAATTCAACCACTTGTGGCATGCATAACATCTTTTTCAAACACCACTGTATGAATAAAGTGTATGATTGAACGCTATTCTAAAGGGCCAATGCTCCTGTAGACCTCTTAGATGGGGGCAGATAAAGATGCCTTTCTGTGAGTGTATTCGCTGTGAGGGAAATGGGGTCAGATGAAATGCGCGACTCTTTTCGCTGTCAGGCTCTCGGCATGAGAGAGAGCGATATATGTGACAGAATATTTAATCATCTCATAACCCAGATGCTATTTGAACCCACACATCAGACACTACAAAGGGATGTGTCACTCGCGTCATCTCTCTTTCTGCACTCTCTCTCTCACTCGCTCACTCCACACCTGTATGCTCTGTCTTTCTCTCTCTCTCTCTCTCTCTCTTTCTGACATGTACCTGCAGCCTATCTCCGCATGCAATTGCTTATATGTGCTTCTTCATGGAACAGTTCTCTGCTTCCTGGGTCCTGCTCTCTGTCAAGGCCACTCTGCTGTGGTACACAAAATTACCCACAATCACTTGTGAGGGGTGAGGTGAGGTGTGGGTGGGAGGTTGTCACATTATCCAGAGCTCACTAGGGGTTAAAAGTTACACTCACATTTACATACATTGACCCGAACCCGATCATTGATCATTAATAAACAGCCGCTGAACACAAAGAATTGGCCAGCGCTGTTGTATGTGTACATCTGTGTTTTGATGTGACAGAGAGACCATAGGCTGCTGTGCGTGTGCGTGTGAGTGTGTGTATGTCATGTGATATAGTGTGTGACGTCTCTGTGTGTGTGTGTGTGTGTCACAGAGAGCAAGAAATAGAAAGGAAGCAGATTCAGGAAAAAAAAAGCAGAAATGCCTGCTCTCTTGTCAAACTGTCCCGTTAAGAGGTAAAAGCCAGAGCCCCCCCTCCATCGCTCCTTCAGGAGATTACAAGCAGCTTTCGCAGCTTCTCATTCCTTCCACTCTACTCCTGGGCTTAACACTGCCTCAACGCCTTGTCAGAGAGATCTCAGATTTACTACTATGGTTAAGCCTCTCTCTACCATTCTCTACCATGAGAATATATTATATATGCAGACGCACAGGATGTAGGAGAGACTGCATATACCATTTGTTGTGAAGTTAACAGAGCATGTCTGTTATTTATGGGGGGGGTATCAAAATACTGAACAAAACAGCTTTTCTCTCCCAGGAGGTTGGAAAACATATATGGAACACATGACTCAAACATACATGTTAAGACTCTGACACAAGGACTTCAAAAACAACGGTGAGCCTATGTGACTGTGAGATGAAAGCTGTGTCTGTGTGTGTGTGTGTGTGTGTGTGTGTGTGTGTGTGTGTGTGTGTGTGTGTGTGTGTGTGTGTCAAAGGGACACCCAAGGGATTACTACAAAGTCCAGTATCCTACAGCTATAAATGGTGGTCCAAAGACAATGTTTGTTTTTCACAAACCAATTCGCACACACACAGAGAGGAAGCGAGAGACAGAGAATGAGAGAGAGAGAGAGAGAGAGAGAGAGAGAAAGAAAGAACACAGAAAAACATTAAACACAAAATATCACAGGTGTAATGTAGAATGTGTGTGTCTGAGTGTGTATACATGTGAGCACAAATCCCACACACACAGCAGCATACGGGCCAACAACAGGCTTTGTGGCCTGCTTCTGACCTCTAAGCCTACCTCTGCCTCCATCTTTGACCTATGCTGTAGGAACAGTGAAGTGAGGGCCCCCTCCTCTTATCCGGCTCCTCTTGTCATCTGTCTCTGGGTCTCAATGTACCGGAGGAAACAACCCCGCTCATTAAAACTTAACTAGCATCCCAGCACTGAAAGAAGAAAGCCGTGGCTCTGGTGTGTGTAACCGTGGGCGAGAGCCTTTGGTCTGATCGGGTCCGGGTTTACTTTCCTCTGCCAGAATATCCTGTCCAGAGAGCCCAGCCAGCACTCGGTTACCATGACGATGCGGCAGGTGTTTATTTTCCCCCCGCTGCACAGCACCCGGTGAAAGGAAGTGTCGACTTGGCTCTGCGGCCATTTTGTTGCGGTGTCCTTTCTAAGTAAAAAGAAATAGAATAATATATATATATATATATATATATATATATATATATGTATATATAGGATCATTTTACTTTAGAGATCCATATTACTTAGGCCAACAATTAGCTGAGGTCAATGCTGTTCTTAGGACTCCTTCGCAAAGCAGTATCTTAGGGAATGAATGAACAGTCCAAATACATCCGGCTGAACACGTCACATGACCTGCTGGGCTGCGTCTCTTTGCCTCGGCTACACTACTGTGAAAATTACAGAGCGCTGAGAGCCGCACACAGCCATGACATTATACCTCCAGAAGGTACTGACTGGTCGTAAAGAGCTGTTTGGCTCTACCGCTGACCTGAGATCAGATGATAATGAAATTGATGCGAATGCAACACACATTTAAATGTCAGAGAGAAGTTGCAGCCCCCTCAACCCTGCTGGTTATAACACAGGACTTGTCTTCAGTGCTCACACTGCAGTTGCTGGTTATGTTGTTAAATTCTGAATCTGAATGAACTATATCCCAAAAAGAATTATAAAATGAGTGAATTTGTCAATTTCAGAGTCAAATCTTAGACTCAAGAAAACGGTTTCTTCTTCGCTAATCTGAGGTGAGGGAGCTCAGGGTACACTAAAATGGGTGGAATGCAATACAAATGTAAGATCAGTATAACGTTCCCACCTCCTCACCCCCGCAGTCCGCTCATGACTGGTCTCTCATTGTCTTCAGTACATGTGCCGTCAACACAAACTCTTCCCTGTTCACCATGGAGACCAATCTGGCCTTTTGTGTGTGTGTGTGTGTGTGTGTGTGTGTGTGTGTGTGTGTGTGTGTGTGTGTGTGTGTGTGTGTTTAAACACATTGGCTCTGTTACTTAGGAAAGCAGCACCGACACACACACACACACACCAAAATAAACAGAAACACACAAGCACAGACAAACACCTATGAGAAACACACACTGGCACACTCATGAGAAACACTATTTCTTCTGCTGGTTACAGTCAGTCTGTAATACTGTGTGTGCGTGTGTGTGGTGTGTCCGTGTATGTGTATATGTGCGTGTGCATGTGTGTGTCTGTGTGTGTGTGTGTGTGTGTGTGTGTTTGTATGTGTGTGTACACAACAGCAGTTGTATCAGATAAATATTTTACCATTTGTGTGGTCCACTGTGCTTAGCAAGTACTGTATGTGTTTGCCCTGCGGTGATGTTGCATCTTGCATGAAAACACATGACACATAGAAGTGCAGAATGGTGTAGTGCTCCTAATCAACAATGCATTCAAGACACCTCCAAATAGGTCGCATACATCTGACTGCTATCAGCATCACACACAAGGCGGTTCAAAAAAACAGCCCTGACCTACAAAGTCCACTCGTTAGCTCGTTTCGTTCGTCGCCTCGTTTTGTTTAGCGCTGTGACAGCCGCTCATCGACACGGCCGTGACGTGGCGCATTACTCAAAGGCGTTGTGTATAGCCAACATAAACAGCCGCGCGCGGACAGTGTTGCTCTGTTTATAACCGGCTCTCCTTCCTCCCTCTTGCACCCCGGCCGCAAAAAGCGGACCCTGTCAGATGGATGAAACGCAGAGGTCTCGGAGCCCCGGAGCGTCTGAGCGCGTTAAGCGCTGGGCTCGTTCCATCCTGAAGTGCAATGCGCCGCTTTAGTTGGGAGCGTCTTGAGGGCTAACTCTGTCCAGGAAGATGGGAGGAAAAGAATGGTGTGTGAATAGCGTGTGTGTGTGTGTGAGTAGTATGTGTGTGTGTGTGTGTGTGTACGACGGGGGGTGTAAGCTGGGAAGATGAGAGCCGCCCCCCCATCCCTCCCTTCCCTGAGAGCGCTGTTTAAATGGGCCGACGGATGGAAAATGGCCTGTGGTGAAAATGGGGAAAAGAGAGAGGGAGGGAGAAAGAGATCTGGCAACGGAAGAGAGGAGAGAAGAGGAAAGAAGAAAAGACCACCACAGGACTAAGTGGTGGAGAGGGAGGAAGGGAGGGAGGGAGAGAGAGAGAGAGAGAGAGAGAATGAGAAAAAAGAGAGAAGAATGAGAGAGGTAGAGAAGAAGAAAGAGCCAGACAGACAGCTAAATGAAGAGAGTGAAGAGAGGAAGAGTGAAAAAACGAGAGCAGCCTGCTGTGATTTCAATCTCTCCATTCATCTTAATGTGTGGCAATGAAGCGTGCCATCACGGTGCCCCGACCCAGAGTCATTAGGCCCACAACGACCCCATCAAACACTCTGACAACCACACATTACTAAATAACAACAGGGCGCATACAGTTAGCATACTCACACACACAAACACAAAGACACACACATTACTAAAGAAAACAGTTACACTGGCTCATCCATAAATGCTTGCGTATGACTAAAAGACAGTAGCCACAATTTTAAGTACCCATGATTTCAGTGATGTTTTATAGTTTGGAGTCATACTGTTGGATAATCTTGAGCAGATGTGATAGGCCTAGTGCCCACACTCTGCTCCCTTCACGGGGTCATCAAAGTTCATGCTGCATGTCCACTCAGTGAAACGATGAGCTTTGTCTGTGTCTCTCCGCTAAAACTGACTGACATGCTGTACGCATGACTGAATAAATGAGTGGGTGGCTGTAAGGGGGCATCTATGCAGTATGTCTGAGTGATTGAGTCTGTGCTCACGTGGGTATTTTTATAGCACAGAAATCAGCTACTCTGTGTGTGTGTGTGTGTGTGTGTGTGTGTGTGTGTGTGTGTGTGTGGAAAGCCCTTGACAGACTGTATACTTGCTGTAAGGACAGATGGCTTTGTGAATATCACCAGCAGAAATGTCTGGGTAGACAGAAGCTTGTAGCCTTGATCTACAACATTAAGCATTCAAGTGTAACACTGAAGGAATTGAGTAACCAGTGAATATCCAACCCCTCAGTAGAGATTCCCTATGAGCATTGTTTGTGTGTGTGTCTGTGTGTGTGTGTGAGTGTCTCTCTGTGTGTGTGTGTGTGTCTGTGTGTGTGTGTGTGTCTGTGTGTGTCTGTGTGTGTGTGATTGATTGCGAGCACTGTTTGTTGTGTCTTTGTGCGTGTGTGTGTGTGTGATTGATTGTGACCTGAATGAACTCTAGGCCACTGGAGTCTACTACAGCATGACAGTGACACGTGACCGGTGACCCCACAAACAGGACCATCATTCCACTGTAGAGCACACGCACACACACACACACACACACACACACACACACACACCCATGCACACACACACACACATCCCTCAGGGGGATGCATACGTATACATACACAAAGCTCATATATTGAATTTTATAAGAGGAAGTGTTATAAAGTCATAGCCATTTTAAATTTATAATAAAATAAAGTCATAACTAACAGGAACACTTCATCAACCCATTTTAAGCTGACTGGGACACTCAATATGACACGAGTCAATTTTTGATAATACTTTGCTTTTCACAGCTGTAATGATTTCCCAACCAGCAATGAAAATTTTCTATTTGATTCATCCACTGACAAAACTGTGGTTATCACAGAGTTACCAACAGTCTGATCTCAACCGCCAGCAATCTGAAAATAAGCCTTATTCATTTTGCATCTTCGAAGCAGCTTCGGCAGCTCTGAACACACACACACACACACACACACACACACACACACACATCAGAGACTTCTCTTTTACATTTAGTCTAAATAGCCCCATGGTACTGCCATCCATCCAGCTCAATTAACCCAACAGCACCCTCATTCACATCAGGCCAGACTAATCAATTACACGGTCCTTATTAATGTCACCACCCCGCCTCATGTCCTACATCTGAAAACCCAAACGCACAGCACACTACTACAATGAAGTAATATGCTTGAACCAATACCTTAACAATCCCCAATACAATACAATACAATACAAGGTCTATTAAGAAGATGCTTGTAAAATCAGTGTAGACACACTGTAAAAAATGATTTGCTGACTCAAAATAGTCCTCTAAAGTGAAGCGATGAGCTTCACTTTAACTTGCTGCTTTGCTTTGAAGTTATGCTTGCTGTTTCAAGTTTAAAGTGCGCAAACACACTGTCATAGAATGGAGGTCAACGCAATAAGATGCCTTGACTAAGCCAGGACAGAGTCAGCAAATATGCCTTAGATTGCGTCTGAAGACATGGCAA
>PYXC01002643.1:100000-102500 GCA_015244755.2 Tenualosa ilisha
GTGTGGTGTGTGTGTGTGTGTGTGTGTTTTTAGGGAGTGGAGAAGGGGTTATCAGTGTACTTGTGTCAGACCAGACCAATCAAACCCCAGAATTTGGAGAGAAGTCCTACTTGAGTGACAGCTCGGTGGTTCCAGTTCTTCATTTCCCCACAAACAAACACAGGAGGGGGAGGAGCCATGCAAACAGAAAGAGGGATGTAGAGAAAAAAGAAGAAGAAGAAGAAGAAGAAGAAGAGAGAGAGAGAATGCAAATGAATGATCAAACAGAAAAAAGAACACCAACATTTAATAAGAATAGAAAAAAAAACTGTGACTCAAATTCTAAGCATTAGAAAATGAATTCTTAAAAAATAGGTAAATATAAATTAGAAAATAATAACAAACCAAAAAAACAGACAAGCAGAACATGGAGAACACTGCAGTGAAGCACAAGAAAAAACAGTCCAAACAAAACGATGGCAGATGTCTCAGCAGAGGATTCAGCGGTGAGAGATTATGTAACAGAAAATACCCATGCACGCTGGCACTTACAACCTTCTGAGAGTAAAACAAATCAGAAGACTTCTGGGAGGAATGAGAGAACTGCTTTCCCACTCACTGTGAAAAGAAAAAGGCTGCTGCTGTGCAGAGGAGCACTCTTGGATTCTGTTATTTTTGGAGAGAGACACCTGTCTGTGTTTGTATGTGTGTGTGTGTGTGTGTGTGTGTGTGTGTGTGTGTGTGTGTGTGTGTGTGTGTGTGTGTTTGGTGTGTGTACATGTGTGTATGTGTGTTTATATGTGTGTGTGTTTGTGTCTGTATGTGTGTGTCGGTGTGGGTGTTTGTGAGTGTGTGAGCGTGCCTGTGTGTCTGTGTGTATGTGTGTGTATCAGTGTGCTCGAGACTAACTGGTCACATGTGTTCAAAAGCATGTATTTGTGCAAAATGTACTGCAGTTGTCCACTTATACATGTATTATGTGCATTTGTGTGTGTGTGTGTGTGTGTGTGTGTGTGTGTGTGTGTGTGTGTGTGTGTGTGTGTGGGTTCACTCCATATGCCTGTGTCTTGATCCTTTGTGCAGTAGCTGTCAGTTGTCATGCCATGACTGTGCTGGATAGATGTCAGAAGCACTGATACGACCAAAGGCAAGTTAGCACACCGCACCTGCAAACTGCACAGGGACTGACTGACAAGGTGGAGAAGGGAGACAGGCAGACAGATACTGAGAGAGTGAGGGAGAGAGAGAGAGAGAGAGAGAGAGAGAGAGAGAGATAGAGAGATGCAGAGGAAGAGAGAGGCACAGAGGGAGAAAAAAAACAGACCCGCAGAGAGAGAGAGAGGGAAAGAAAGATGGAGTGACAAAGAGACAAAGACAAGAAAGTGAGGAGAGAAAGAGAATGAGAGAGTGTGAGAGAGAGAGAGAGAGAGAGAGAGCTGCTAACACCCACCCACCCAGGGAGGGAGTCTCTCACTAGCTGTCGCCCTCGGCTGCTGCTCAACAGGAGATCTCCTAAGAGTTTCTCACACTATTGAGAGCTGCATGCTGCCTTTGAAGTCATCAACAAAATTAGGATTCTGTGATGTTAAATATAAATGATTGAGCAGTTGTAAGAACTGTCGAACTCATGATGAAAATCCTGTGATTAGACTCACAGGCAAAACATAACAGATACATGGAGACATTTTCACTTTCTAATGCATCCATTTTTATGCAGGGGAAATGATATGTGGTGAAATTCTATCTAAAATTTTATTTTTGACAATTTTAGTTTATAGACCATTTCTGATTTTGGTCTTTTTGTCTATTGACTTTGTCCTCCCAGTGAGGCGCCTGTTCTCACACCCTTTTTGTTCACATAAAAAAGTCATGAATTGATTTTTTTCCTCAGCTCCGGCAGCATTTTATGTTTGTAAGTGCAGTCAGTGCGTCCACGGACTCCAGAGAGCTGGCCAGAGATCAGCCCAGGTGTCAGACTCTTCCACCTCACCTAAGTTGAATCGAATGAACTACTGACCCCAGAGCAGGAACACAGCACAACACAGCAGAGAGCAGTACAAGAGCCGCAGCCACACATCACATCAGAAATGTCAGAGAAATGATACTGACTCATAATGAACTGAATACCATTTGAAATCAGTCACTCAGGGAATAACTCGGAGAATCACAGGGGAGACGCGTAACTTCTCTCCTCAGGGTGACAACGGCACACCAAAAGACACACCATCCTCCCACACTCCTTCACCACTGATCGAGTCAGTCCGCACACGGAGAACACTCATCCACATCAGCAGTGATTCAGACACAGGCCCCATGGCAACCTGCTGTTATGAAAACTTCACTACCAAGGGGATCGATGAGCGGCAGTTGTCCACACCAGGCCTTCCACTAAAAGAGCGGAGAAGTTACTTAACTACTCAGTAGAAATTTGAGTACTGTTTGAAGATTATTTAGTTTTAGGGGGGGGTGGGGGGTGGGGGGGGGGTCAGTTCTACCCTCTCCATTTTGTTTATGAATGAAC
>PYXC01002643.1:107500-110000 GCA_015244755.2 Tenualosa ilisha
GGACTGCAGGATTTTTTTTCCACTGGCGGGTCGATGTGTGAATTAACCCCCACTGTTTTACTGCTTTGACTTTTTTCTGTCTGGGTGTATGCACCCCTGAACACAGATAGTCTGGTCCAGGACAATGGGGAAGCACCTAAAGCATTGTCAGATAACCACAACAGCAGTTGCCCCAAAGATCATTGAATACTGACCAAGACAGAGCAACATAATAAGCTACAATGGGAGCAAACGTGAATAGCGCTATGAGACAATACTATTGTAAAAGCGCTGTATAAAAAGAACTGAATTGAACTGAATAGTTCCGGTCTGCATAAGTGGGAGTTTCACATAATGTCACAATATAAACTTTTCAGTGATTTTCTGTATATGCATATTGGGCTCGAGGGCTCGACTCTGGTCTGCACAAAGGGGATTTTACCCCCTCCACCTTGCGAAAATAGAACACGGAACTTAGCGAACATTTGTGCCTCTCACTCCGCTTTTACCCTCTCTGGTTGCCCTCTCCACAGAGAGGGAAAAGAAAGATTGTCTTGCTCACACACTGAGACCCTGGATGAAGGTTAATTTCATGGTCCTGCGTCTCACTATGACGGGCCGATGATGGCTACTGTGGTCTTTCTTCGCAACTGCTTGCCTTGTGTGTGTGTGTGTGTGTGTGTGTGTGTGTGTAAGCACATGCCTGTGTACAAAAATTATTTACACGGGCTGGATCAATGGCAACATAACAGTGATAAATAATGATGTCAATGATGGGACTGCTGTTGTGTGACATTTGACCTCCTAAGGAATCCACAAACAGCTGGGGAGGACTGGAGAGAGAGAAGAAGCAAGTCAATCTGAAGAGATGGGCTTTGTCCTCTTAATACTGCGCTCTACGTTTGTAAGGCTCTAGTCTGTATGACATGCAATGGGATGGCACTAGGAGGATGTTAATGACACTGAGCATGAAGTATTTTGTTTTTAGTAGTAAAAGTAATTAAAAATAATTTTAAAAAATCATACAATGTATATAATCTTATATGAAAAATGGGTGGGTGGAGTGCACTGTTGAGAAAGTTTGTCAGTAACATAATTTCTTTACAATCATGTTTGTGGAATAATTGACAAAATTCGGAAAATCATTTGCAGACAAGCTCTGCGTAGTCCCTCTGAACCACTACTAACTACTCAACCAATTTACGCTTAATTGCACCCTGCAACATGTCAATAAATGAGCAAATATTGGAACTACCGCCTGTCAAATTAGATTCCTCAGTTTGGCCTGAGAGAGAGCCTGTATACAATGAAAAGACTGGAAAATATACAGTACAAATTAGTAAGTCAAAACAGCTTGAGCAAACATCCCAGAGGTTGCACTGTAGGTTACTGCGTCCTTTTAGAGGTGCATTTTAAGTCCTAAAACAGTAGCCATGGGAAAAGAGGCACACAATTGACAATCCCTTCAACTGAATTAGAAGCACTGATTCCTACTGGGTGCACTTAATCTACTTTGGCACGTTAGCATCGCTAACCCTAATTTCTCCTGAGGGAGCCTTTTCGATCCAGTGCAGTGGCTGAGACTGAGGAAGTAGCAGGCTAAAGCTGCTAGCATCTCTCTAAGACAGCCCAGAAGCGTACTGTGGCCTGGTGGAACGGGGGCTGCTGAGGAGAGGGTGTGCTAGGCTGGCCTCCACCATCCTCTTCTCCTCAGAGAGCTCATTTAAACGGAAGCAGTCCCAAATCCCCACACACACAATTAAACCAGATGTCTTGAAAAGGCACTGGAATAGAACGTTGGCAAGCTTCTGAAGGCGTGTGCAGGGGCGGGAACGGTGGGGGATAGGGGAGCACTGAATCTTTCTCCTCCTTTTTCTCTTCCTCCTCCTCTTCTTCCACTTCCCTTCTTTCCCTTGCCTTGTTTTCCCCATCCCATAACTCTGAGTTAACCCATCTTCTTAAGGTAACTGGCTTTAACAGCACAGTGATATGGTTGAGATACAACCAAATATGAGAGACACATCATATCATCACAAACAACGCACATACAGTGAAAGAGAGAGAGGGAGGGAGAAAGAAAGAGAGAGAGACTAAGAAGTGATTGAGAGAAAGAAAGAGAGAAAAATAGTCAAAAATATAGCCACAAATCTCAACTAGAGTTTCCAAGTTGTAGTAGTATGCCTCCGTGGAGTTAAGAATGTACCTCTTGAGATGTCACATTCACGAACATATGTGATAATAGTAACCTTGAACCTTGATGTAAATATAGCGCCCAAATTGAAAGCATGTACCTCAAAGTTTATATGCTCAAGGATGGGATTTTCATGGTCTCAATGACCTTGAGCCTTGACCTTCAACTTCCAAAATCCAACCAGTCGATCTCTGAGTCCAGGTAAATGTTCATACCAAAGTTAAAGACATACCAGGCAAGCCTGTAATTTTTTTTTTTACCTCTGAAGCTCCCCCTAAAGACGCTGGTTTAAAAACAAAATAGCAACAACCTTGTACATTCTCACCAATC
>PYXC01002643.1:112500-115000 GCA_015244755.2 Tenualosa ilisha
CACACACACACACACACACAACCCCCTACCCACCCCCGCCCCCACCATGTCAGTGTCCCTTCTCTGTAACACATAAACCCAATTGCCACTGACCTCATCCACGTTCTCGAAAGCGTTGATGACGTCGTAGGGCAGGCACGAGAGCAGGTCGATGACGAACCAGGTCTTCAGATAGTTCATGCGGATGAGCTTGGGGTCGGAGATGACCTCGCCGGCCGGCCCGACGAACGTGGTGTGGAAGTTGAGCACGATGTCCACCAGGAAGATGACGTCCACAATGCTGTCCACCACCAGCCAGGTGACGTTGTTCTGCTTGGTCTTGAAGGACACGTTGTAGGGCACCATGATGGCCGTGTAGAAGGTCAGGATGAGGATGACCCAGTCCCACGTGGTCTTGAAGGCGCAGTAGTGCAGGATGATGTGTGGGGGCGTCTTGGGCGTCTCCTGCTTGTACTGAGGCAGGATGTCCGAACCCAGCTGCAGCACCTGGGTGGGTCAAAGTTAGGGGGGGAGAGAGAGAGAGAGGAAGAGAGAAAGAGAGAGAGAGAGAGACAGAGAGACACAGAGAGAGAGAGAGACAGAGAGAGACACAGAGAGAGAGAGAGAGAGAGAGAGAGACAGCCTCAGTAATATTAAGCTTTATATTTTCAGCTTCCCTGCATCATCAGACAGTGAGAGAGAGAGGAAGAGGATGTGTTTTGAGCAAGGGAGGGATTGTGCCTCTTCCTTGCATATTCCTGCAACCACACACACATACATACACACACACACACACCACACACACACACACACCACACACACACACACACACAAGTATACACACACAAATGCTCTCAGAGAATTTGGTGAGTAAGCTCATTGAAGGTGTTCTTATAGGTGCAGAAATTTATCTCAGTTTATATACATGTAGTTTGTGTTTGTTTGTAAGTGTGTGTGTGTGTTTGTGTGTCTGTGTGTGCATGTGTCTTTCTGCGTTTGTGTCTGTGTGTAAGTGTGTCACAGGTATCCTGTGTGAGAGTGCGTGTGTTTGTGTGTGCGTGCATGCGAGTGTGTCCGGAATTTGTTGTATCCGAGTGTATCTGTGTGTGTGGCGGGGGGTATGGGTGTGTCTGCTTGTGTGTACGGGTAAGTCTGCATCTATATTTGTGAGTGTGTGTGCGCGCATTAGTGTGAGTGTGTTGGTGTTTGGCAGTATCTTTGGCGCAATTCCCCACCTCTGCATGGTATGTGTGTTTATGCGCACTGTGTGTGTGCGTGTGTGTGTGTGTACCAGCATGGCTCCATCTCTGAGCCCTGCTGTGGCGATTAGCTGAGTCTCTCTCTCAGCACGCCGCCACTCACTGATCACTAAATCTTATGGCGAAGCTTCAGCAGGGTGGCATTGCTTACACACACACACACACACACACACACACACACACACACTCACACACACACACACACCACACACACACACACACACACACACACACACACACACACACACACACACTCCTGCACACGTATACATCACAAGGGAGATTCGTAGGTGACACACACACACACACACACACACACACACACACACATGCAAATACAATAACAGTGCGATTTAGAATCTGAATGCACCACTGTTACACATACACACACACACCATCCAATGGACCAAACATAGATTTGACCTATGACCTCTGAGCTCATCTCCCTGAGCCTTGGCCCTGAGTTATGATTGTGTGTGTGTGGGTGTGTGTGTGTGTGTGTGTGTGTGTGTGTGACCTACGAATCTCATCCCAACACAAACCAGCACACAGCAGGGGCCACATATCTGTGCAGTGTGTCATAATATGCAGTATGTCTGTATCTAAAGTGCACGAAGCAGTGAAGTGTGGCTAACACAGTCCAGGGCTGGTACACAGAGGTAAAGTTAGGTCAGTAGGACGCAAGAAGGTCCAAACGAGGAGCCTCACCAGGCTGCGGAGTAATACAAGGAAATGCATATCTGTGGTAAATCAATTCATCATGTGACACACACATAAATAAATGTACACCACACAAGGCATATACGTATGCACACACACAGACACTCTCTCTCACACACATATACATATACACACACACACACACACTCACACACAGACACACACACTCTCTCTCTCGCGCACACACACATACACATACACACACACCACACACACACACACCTACACACACACACACACACACACACACACACACACACACACACACACATATCGATACCTCAGCCAGGCGAGAGTGCTTGTGGACATTTTCTCCTTTGTGGACAGTTGGCTGTAGCTGCTGCAGAACCCCTCGGCTGCTGGTCAGGGCACGAGTCAGACGGGCAAACTTGCCCCAGCCTACACACAGAGGAACTGGTTAGTGAGAACACTACAGCACACAAACACACACACAAACACACACACAACACACACACACACCACACACACACACACACAACACAAACATTTATTATCAGTTGGAAGAATATTTTTGCTCCACA
>PYXC01002643.1:117500-202500 GCA_015244755.2 Tenualosa ilisha
AGAAGCTCAGCTTTATCCATTTCAAAGCCCTCTAAGAACTCTCCCTCCTCATGCACACATGCTCTCTCTCTCTCTCTCTCTCTCTCTCTTTCTCTCTCTTTCAGCTGTTGAGTCGCAGTGTTGCTCTGCTAATCCTGCATTGTTTTGTAGAAAACCCAGCTGTATGCAAAGTCACCTTGCTCTTGTAAGTCTACAGTGTGTGTATGTGTGTGTGTGTGTGTGCGTGTAGTGTGTATTGGTGTGCATTTGTGTGTGTTCTGTGTATGTGTGTGCGTATGGAGAGCCTGCTCTCTCTCTCTCTCTCTCTCTCTCTCTCTCTCTCTCTCTCTCTCTCTTTCTCTCCAGAAGGCTGCAGGGGGCAGATTGAAATTCGACTCATCTGCAGCTCCAGCTCCAGCAGATGCCGCCCCACGCCACAGCGCATCACTGGAGTGTGACCAGACAATAAGCAGTCACTGTACACGTCTGACAACATTACTGTGCCTATTTCTCAAAGAAAGCTGCTTGGAATTGCACTCGATGTAACCAGGAGAAGTAGGTGGGGAGCTTAGAGGGGAATCTATAGGTGAACAATATCATGGAAGTCAGAGGATATC
Organism: Tenualosa ilisha; assembly: GCA_015244755.2. Lineage (NCBI taxonomy): Eukaryota > Metazoa > Chordata > Actinopteri > Clupeiformes > Clupeidae > Tenualosa > Tenualosa ilisha. The sequence continues at coordinate 118,097 of PYXC01002643.1, forward strand.
AATATGGTTACTTGCAATTGAGAATAGATAAGAAATGGAGTGTGTGGGGGGGGGGCATTTTCAAGAGAGTAGAGGTGCAGTAGAGGGAAGGGTTATGTGTGGTTACCTGCATGAGACTAAAGGAGAAAAATGAACGGAGTGGGTGTTGAAACCAGGTGAGTAAAGGTGGGAGGTGATGAGGGCTGGTTACCTGCAGATTGTGGGTGATTCGATGGGGGCTGAGAGTTCTTACCTGCAGGTGCTGCTCTTCTGCATGACTTCTGCCCGGTGGTATCCAGACAGCTTGCAGAAGCCGTCGTTGCTGTAGACGATGGGCCAGTCCACGATCTGAGCATTGCCCAAGACAAAGTTGGTGTCTGGTGCAAGGAGAGGTGTACAGTGGAGGGGAGAGGAGCAGAAAAGCAGGTGACAGAAAGAGGACAGAAGAGAAAAGAAGAGAAGAGAGCAGAAGAAGAGAAAAGAGAAGAGAAGAAAAGAGAAGGGAAGAGAAGAGAAGAGGAAAGGAGAGAAAAGAGAAGAGTCAAATGCCACCCTGAGGTCAGGCCCGCCAGTAAACTGGACATACCAGGGGGAGAGGATGGGAGAAGTGTTAAAGTCACAGCACAATGGAAGCCACTATGTAAGAAAGTAAAAGCATAAGAAAAGAGAAGCAGCCCCCCCCCCCCCCCCCCCCAACTTCACCAGTCTGCCCTGGCAGCCTCCACAGAGCGAGGAGCTTCACAGAACCACAGGCCACGCCTGGTTGCTACGTCATACGTCATCTCCAAAAATGCTGATGTCACACTCATGACGGAGAGCTCCTTGTTTCCTTCTGCAAACAACTCTGTTGCCATCACCATACTGCCTCCATGACTCGGACAAAACACCTTTTGCAGTGTTCACCCACCCCCACCCCACCCAAAAAAGACACTTCAGTAATACATTTCCTCATCAGAGACTTTGCCACATTACGGCATGTCATGTTCAGAAATGGTGTAGAAGGTTCCAGAGAGGCAGATAGTTGTGTCAATGCAGTGGCAACATTGCATGAATTTAGTATCTACCTACATTCTAATGTGATTAAAAATTGACCACCATTTTTATTCTGTTTCCTTCTAGAACATAAGGGGCTTGTTATACCATGGGGATGACAGAAGATGTGATTCTTAGTACTGTGTAGCTACTGCTACTTTGCGCATCTATGCTCTGGCATATTCTAGGTTTTGCTGCAGGCCAGCCCAGTAGACTATTGAGCAACAGAGCTGACAATAGCATTTTGGAGTTAGCATTTTGCTTTAGCATATGGAGCTCTCGCTGTGTGAAGTGTGCAGCTTTTAGAAAAGCAAGCTCATTGTAAAATTAGACAACAAGTGATTCAATATGGCACGGATTAGTTGCCTGTAATCACCATCACAAATGGTTGACATTGGGCCCTTTACAGCGGTAAGAATAATCCCACAAAAGTTCAACAGCACACATGACAACTGAGGAAAATCTCATATGCCTCTCCAAACACATACACATGCATACACACATACACACACACACACGTCTTTACAGATTGTGGATTAAGATCTTTCAGATTGTGTGACAGAGTGTTTCAGATTCATCCTTTAATCAGTGTTGTGTGTGTGAATGTGAAGTGTGAAAGAGAGAGAGCAAGAGAGAGTGATTAATATTTGATGGGTGACACTGTTATGCTTATCAGAGGCCATGTTTGACTTTCATCTAGGCCTGCTGGAGGATGCACAACCAAGTTAACCATTGTAACTAGCATCCAAGCTCTGCTACGTCACAGATAAGAATGATTAGAACTGTGAAGGGAGGAGAAGCTTGTCGAGACTGTTTCCATAAATCCAATCTCCTCTATCCCTCTCTCTTTCTCACTCTCTGCTGACAGTGGGGCTTTACACGTATAAGATGCATTTGAGATAGCTGATTATCCACCAAATCTCTCTTTCTCTCTCTCTCTCTCTCTCTCTCTCTCACACACACACACACACACACACAGAACAAGTAGAGACTGGATTATTAATATGAGGCTCAACCTCATTTGCCATTTGAACTAGCTTTTGACATTTACTTCCCTTGAGTAAAGGTTTAAAGCTCCATCCAGAATGTGGTTTAAACAGTCCAATGACACTGTAAACTCTAAACCACTCATCACCGAAGGACCAACCCTGCCAACTCCATCATTAGCACTTCCTAATAACTTCAGCATTTAAGGTGCCATTTAGGTGGCCTTAATCCTCTGTAAACATTTCTGTGTTCCAAGGCACCAGCGATGGCCAAAGGAACAATGAACCATTGAAAAGATAAAAGCAAACAAATAAAATCTGGAAAAAAAAAAAAGTGTCACTTGTTTGTGGAAACTCGCAGCGGTCAAAATGCTGGCGCTCAATTTGAGCGAACCACAAAGAAGATGCCTGTAATATTCAGAGTTAGAAATCAGACAGATAGACAGAGTAAGTCACAGCTAGCGCTCTACATGGAGATGACCACGGTAACTACCCACACAAACACAGCAACCACTATGGAAGGAAGGGCGTTCCATGCCAACATTTGTTATTTTACAATGTTAAAGACTTATATAGCTTAGGCGCAAAGGAAGTGTGAATATCTTGTATTAAGTTTATTACTTCCCTATAGTGTTAATAGTGAATTAACACTACTGTAAACTTACAAATATGTTAACAAGCAAACAATGTGAGAAAAAAATTAAAGGGGAGAAATGGCAACTATTTGTAAATTAACAGAAATTGGTATAGAACAAGTTTTGTTTTCAGGAGGGAGAGAGAGTGGGAGAGGAGGGAGAGAGGGGGGGGGGGGGGGAGAAAGTGTGTCTTATTTAGAGAGATATTTTTAGAAGGGGAGACTTCACAGTAATGGTATACCTGTCTGTCTATGTGATAATGTCCAAACTGAAAAGTTAAGAAGAAAAATGGTTAAAGCATAACAGACACTTTAGACAGACACTGCACAACTGAATAAAAAGCCAAGTTATTGTTATTCTCTATAAAATTGGATAAATATTTAAGGACATTTGGTTGTTTCTCTTTATAGACTATTGTCTGTCCCCTATTCAATTAATAAATATTCAATATCCTATTATTACATTATCAGCATTGTCACCGCCATTATCATTACTCCCATTACAACAAAAATGATCACGACAACACAGACAGAGGTCAGAGGATAAAACGGCAGTGGCGCTGAGAGATGTCACATAAGGATCTTCCAAAAAAGGGCGCGCATTGCCCTAAGTTCGTGCGGAAGAGAGAGAGGGAGAGAGAGATGCCGTGCAAGTCTTTCTCTTTCCTTGAAAGAATATCAGCCACCTTGGTCTTAACAGCTGCTTGCGATTGCGCAATGTGATTATCTAGTTCTCTAGTGCTTCTGTTGCCTATGGCGATCAGAACCATGGTGATTTCAGACCTAATACAGATGTCTGGGCAGGTGGACATCAATACGCCCCGTGCGCCCAAAGCAATAAATTCTGAAAATATGAGGAACATTTGTTGGTTCCGGCACAAAAAATCTGCACTACAACTACCATGGAAGTCATCGGTTGTTGTAATACAGTCGAGATTCGTTCAAATGTTGTAATTTAAAAGTTTTTAGGCCTTTAAATTAATTATAACTAAAGTAATTAAGATACTTACAAAGTTTTGTCTACAGTAAGGCCTTACTGAACAGCGCCAAACACAGCTGCGCAGAAGAATGCCCAGTTACCAGCCTCTGCGGTAGCCGAGGACATGGGTAGTGTGATGCGCTGAAAGACGGCATTTCAACAGACGCATGCTGAAGCTATCAAAGACTACGTGCATTTTAACCGTTTTCAGACAGCCTACGGCATACCACTGCGGCTGAAATAAGGTGTGAACGATTGTATACCACTGAACAATTAAAAAAATAGCTTGCTTGCGCGTATTATCTTAAGTGACTCTGCCACACATAATTTCTTACGGCAACATTGCTAGATTGCAAGAATGTAGGCTGTAGGCTATAACCAAACTCTAAAACATTGATGAATTCTATAATGTTGACCACATGTAAGTTTTTGACTATTTGTCTTTATAGAATATAGCTATGCATTTTAAGCTTTGGATGTTTTTATGTAAAAAATAACATGTCACGCGCATAAGGATTTGTTGATTATCTGTGAATTACAGGCTACATTGTGAGGATAAATATCACAGAACAAAACCTGACACAGACCGCTCCCAACAGTCAGACGATAGAATCTACCAGGATAAGAGTGTGCAAATGGTAAAAGTACCCTAAAGGCAGCCGTGGTTTGAGTCCTTATACAACACACACCCGCACAAACACACATATGTTCTGTGGATATTCCAAAAAGTTTGAATTTCCAGTGCAATGACGGAGACTTGGGTGGCTTGTTAAGGTGAATATAACGTAAACACACAATTTCAAATGGTATGTGCGCCTTACCGTTCGATCGTCTGACAATATTCTCTAGAAAAGTATTCTGAGGGGCTACTAGTCCTCTCCGGCCGCCTGCCATCACGGCGGCTCATGCAGTCGTCCCGCAGGTTGCGAGCGGTGACCGTAAACCAAACGCTATCCGCAAACTGACGTCTCCGATGTGTCGAATACCTCTGCTGTCTTCATGCTGCTCTGTTCTCCTACGGATATTTGGATAGGGGGCTTTCCTCCTTACACTATCCCCGCAACACAGTCAGGAGCAACTCCCCCTCCTCTCTGGATCACGCGCATTGGGCGAAATTAGCAGAAATGCGCGCCCCCCTTCGTACCTCCGCTGCCTCGCATCTTCGGACCAGCGCATCTGACTGGTACCTAACTTTGCACCGTGATATCCATCCTCTCCATCCTCAAAGTTAGGGCGCCATCTTCTGATAAAACGTGTAAGTGCAACTTTGAGGACGACTGTCCAAAGCAGCAATGGTAACACATGGGCAAAATGGCCAGACAAGATCGCATAATATGCATTTCACATGACATCACCCTCCATTTACGTATTACTCTCATTCAGAGATACTTCCGCAGAACTAACTACAAGGCCAGTCCCCCCAGACCATAGCTTTAATTTCTCAGGGCATAGAGTGAAGATTTCATTAGGTTAAATCGTGGTATTCGACATGAACATTACACTGCTTATATTCTTACTAGTTGCAGTTAGTGATTCGTTGTAATTCATGTCTAAAGACAAATAATTCAAATCTAACTGTGATATTATTTAAATACCATAAGATTGGTGGATCAAGCTCGATGCTCCAACAAACCACATCATCTTCAGGACGTGCATGAAACACTTTGCTTCATGTTTAAATGAAAGCGCCAGCCCTGCATTTTGACAAATGCTCATGAGATCAAGCAGAGGGTCAAAAGCAGCTATTAAACTCATCTCAGTCTTTCATCTTTGATTAAAATTCTACTGTGTTCTGTAGTCTACTTTCAATGTATATTTTGGAGTTGGACACTGTTGATGGTAAAAGCAAAAAAAAAAAGAAAAAGATATTAAAAATTAAATAAAAAGATATTCCCAGATACCCATTGTAAAACCTGAGGTTATCCTTTGAAAAGATCCTTTAAAAACAGGTCTAAACACAACAAGTACGTAATGCAAGGACTGCATTCACAGTGCATATGTCTCCTCTACTCTTCAATACTCTCCTTTGAATATCATCTCCCCTGCTCTCGTTAAAAGACTAACAAACTTCTTCAAAGCTAGACTGGACAGCATAATGTCACATTGGACAATTCATGTTTTCCTTTTTGATGAACACGCAGGGGAATCAACACTAATTACATGAGACAGGGTCTGAAAGAACATGTTTTTTTTTTTTCATTTTTTCAATAAACACAGCAAATACAGTGAAACGCATTTTTTTCACAATTATCAGATACAGGTAAGCCATGTACATGGCAATCACCCCACCTTTCAACAGTCTCTGATCAATGAGCACAACATAAGTGTCTCTAGCTGGACCATGTCTTTGTGGTGTTGAGGTGGCCCAGGTGGTCCTCCAGGCGTTTGTGTTCAGGAAACTTGGCGACAAATCGTGCCTCGCGGATTTTCTCCCACATCCACCTACGCCTCTCAATACTGTGGCGGTGCTCCTGCTCCTTGCTCATGTAAGGTCGGCTGATCCAGTACTCGTTCTCTGCCTCGCGCTCCAGGTCCTTCAGCATGTTGCACTTCATCTGCCAGGTGATGGGCCGCGGTCGCCGGTACTTGCCGATCCACTGCTTGCCCGGGATGCCCTTCCGCAGGAGGGCCATAGTCAGGAACATGGTGAGGTCTGGTGTGCGTGACTTAGCGACAGCTGAGTCAACCCTGAAGGAAAAGACCAGACAAAAAGGTACTCGAGTATTGCAAATGTGAATGTTGACATTATCTTAAAAAATAAGATTAGACAATCATATCCATTTTGCTCAGCTTCTGATTATATTTCAAGGTCTGATATCCACACCGTAAGTAATATTAATACAAAGGAGAAATCTGCTAATGGTGTACAGTCTACGTTCTGTTGTAGTGTTTTCACTTGAAGAAACTGTGAAGTTTGTACGCCATATGTTGAAATTCCGTATAAAAATATTTGTTTGTACACGTTTGTGTAGTCAAATTGGTGCACAAACTGCTTCCGATATAAACTACATGGGTTTCTATGGGGATTTTACAATAGGCGTACAAATGAGGTGCAGATGATTCCAACCATTTTTAACTGATGTTGGTACAAATGGGATGCTAAATGCCCTTATTTGTTTCTCTATTTTTTAAAACAATTTGTGCACAAATGTTTATTGTGTGTTGTGTTTGTGTATTGCTGAAAAATGCCTGCATTTTCTTATGCAACTTTGCTATTTATCCTGGGGAGAGCAGGCACAACCTAACACTTTTTGGTTGCAATTACAAAATACTAAAACTACTTCTAAACTAATCATATTTTTACAGCAGCAACACACACACCTCTGCTACACAGAACCTCCAGGTGGGCCCTTTCTTTTTTCAAAGTGTAGCCTAAAACCTTATAATGACACGACTGGAGAATTTGTCTCTAAAATTAGGATTTAAAATTTAAGACAAATGAAGACTTTTAAAGGCCTTATTTTAGGAAAACAGTATTTAAGACTTTTAAAGGACCCGCTGGTACCCTGCTCGGACTTCTTCGTCACCTACTGAGCTCAACAGCAGCCGTCATTAAAAAAAAAAGTTTGTTTCCATAGGCTTTTTTTGGCATGGAAAGGTGAACGTAATGTATTTAAATAGAATTAAATGGCTTTGAAACAATGGTTTTCAATGGGCATGGCTGAAACAGGTAGTGCATCCCAAAATTGTTTGAATGTTAACATTCAAATTCACATTTAGCATGGCCAGAGTATGCAAAAAAAAGTTGGTTTCGTTGAGAGGTGGTGGTGGGGCACTCTGGCCCTATTCCCTGTGTGCACGGGGGAGTGTCAGGATGGTCTACCATTTCCGGTGATTAGCTTTTACACTGATAAACAATTGTAATGAGGCTATAGCTACTTAGTCATCTAAAAAAATAACCCTGAACTGGCGAGGAAGAGCTTATTTGTTAGGCTTACTTTGTATAGAAAACTACTATAACTACACTATACAACTAATACTTATGCCTAATATCAATCTAGCCTACCTTACTTCACAAAAATATGCGTTCACCGGAAAAGAGTGACCATCCTGAAACGAACATCCTTTTGGGACATTTCGTCTTCCCTGCACAGAGCGCCTTAGGTTTCCGACGAGGACTGTGCTAAACGTTGAGCCCCACCCTTATTAAGGCTGCAAGTCCGCAGCCTGGGGCTTCTCAAGACAGGTACTTGACAACTTCAGGAACCTGTCTAGCATGCTAGTAGTCTGGAAACTGTGGGTTCGAATCTCGGCTGCCACCATTGTGCCCTTGAGCAAGGCACTTAACCCTAAGTTGCTCTCGAGGAGACTAATGTAATTGATAGTTGACAAATGTGAGTCACTTTGGATAAAAACGTCTACTAAATGCATAAATGTATACATTTATAGCAAAGATTAAACCGTCTCTGAGCAAACTGATCTACCTAATGCCAAGTTCAGACTACACGATTTTAGAAAGGATTTCCAGGTCGGAGGGTCGGCTTGGAAATCACAGACAATCGCCTTGCCACGTAGGTTAATTGGCAGTTAATCGGTGAGCACAAGTCGTCAGGTGCATAGATTTACATATGGTTACTATATAATATAATATCTATGGTCAGATGTGACACTCTCAGGCGCACTTCATGGTAATCGCAACCTTGTCGCAAGTTGTCGGGGGATATCTACCAAGCCAAATATTTGGAGAGAGTTTGCAGTCAGGCAGATAAAATTTACAAAAAATCGGCATATCGCGAATATTTGTAATTTTAAGTGACTGCAGACGTCAACTTCGACATAGGAATTCAGGCTACTACAATTTGGAAAGGCGTTAACATCAATTCAACATCAACAAACATGATTTTGGCAATGGACTACAGGCCCACTTGACTGGGGTTTTCCTGGGGTGAAACATGTGGACAGCCAGGTTGCAGATCAGTAGGCGTGCTGTAAGAGACTCCCGATCACAAAAAGGCAAGTCGCATAAGTTAATTTGAACACCAAAGAGCACACAGAGGTGTCGACAGTCTCCGAATCGTGGCTGATATTATAAGCTGCGTACTGACCGACCTTGGTTACGTTTGCTAACTAACGTTAGCCAGCAAATTCACTTCACTGAGAGCCAAAAGCCGTGTCGCACATAGATAAAGTCACTAACGTCACAACAGATTCTCTCAAAGCATTGTTTTCTACAACAAAATGACATCCGACTTTAGATCACAAAAGTCTCACATAATGTTAATTTAACGTTAGGTGACAGCTAATATAGACTTGCTATAAGTTAACGTCAACGCGAATATTGTGTCTTCCACACATCACACGTGAGCCAATACAGCTTGCATGTTTATCGATATTGCTAACGTAGGTGATAAACCTGGGATTTGCAACAATTAAATGTTCTTGATCTCCCATAACATCATTATTTACCTTAAGAAAAAGACTAAAAATCCACTGCCAAACGCAAGACTCCCGTGTAGGACACGCAGAGGAACTTTGAGCATGCGCAATATTACAGTTGTCCTTGCTACGGTGTGTCGAGAAGTACAAACATAGCATTGTCTTCTGGTCTTGGTTTTTAAAGAGTCCACCAGAGGGCAGTGTTGTCTTCCGCTTGGCTTTCTTGACAAAATATTCAATTAGACCGACTGCCCAATCTCAAGACCTTTATCAATCTGGGCCATTAGAGTCAACAACATTTGATCATTGTTTGATTTGATCATTATTTGAAATAGGTTTAGGCTACCCAATTTCCCTATAACTGTGTTATTCGACTAGTGCAATGTAGCGTAAAGAGTATAAGTACTAGGAAGTACTTTCCCTGAGCCATATTACATGTTAAAATGGTAAGCTAGCCAGTCATTTGTCTGGCTTAGGCTAGCATGCGGGCAGGGGTGCCATCACACGTTTCAAAGAGGGTATAAATTTTCTCGGCAGTTAGAATGAATTGCACATATTACATGTTGTGGTCAACATGTAATAGCCTATACAATAATACCAGCAGTTGTGAAACAATATTGGAAGCATATTGCACAGGTGCTAGGGGGATCTCTTCCAGGATGATTTAGAAAAATTTGATTCAATTCCTGCATTATGGTGTATTTCAACAAGTTGTTAGAAAGCTTTTTATAGGAGTAATTCAATGGCTTACCTAATGCCACTGCCATTATTTGGCTGCACCATGTGAGGTATAAAGCATCAAGAAGTAGTATTGCCAGGCAACACCAGCTTGTAAAGTATTCTTACTATTGCCATGGCAATACAATGGCAGCCATGCTTGCGGGTTGATTTGTGACCGAAAGTGATGCTTGGATGCTAAGTCAGGAGAAGAAGGCGTCAAGTTGGGCCTACCAGTAGCCCTAAGTAGCCTATGACCGTTCAGCTAGAAAGTCCAAAAAAAAGTCATCACCCTAAGATGAAACGTAAGCCTCAAGGTTCACGTTTGTCATCCCAGCTCAATTAATGTAATATAGCAGTATAGGGTGCGAAATCTTGTCCAACATTAAGTGAGGTCCGTGGTTTACCGCATGCCCACTGCTTGAAGTGATAAAACGCGTGTGGGTTGGAGAAGTCGTGCATTCCTGACGGATGGCTTCAGAGTTTTCCCTCCCATCGTGGAGAGGAAAGGAGAGAAAAGGGAGTCGGAAAACCATTACACATCTTCAGGAAAACAGCGCTTGGGCTCCACTGCGCGCGTTGGCAGCGGTCCTGCAGGCTCCACCGGGCACCGTTTCCAAGATGTGGTGGACACCAGGGCTTAAGTTGCCAGCGCTGGGCTGAAGACCGTGCAATAGTCTGGTAAATTGGCTCCGAGTAGATATATCTATCAGCTGATGGTTGCAATAAAGCAACTCGACTTGATAAATGATTATGGTCAACACTAATGCAGGCTATCTTTACAACCCACATGGAGACGATGTTTGCAAACACAAGCGAGGTCAGACTATAGTAGGCTAGTTCACATTCTACAAACTGGTATTTTTACACTGATGTAAGGGCGACCCCATTTTTTAACCCCCGAGGCAAACTAATAATTGCACCATTGTTTCACTAACAAGAAGGGAAAACATTGGAGCAGCAAGAATCCACCTTGTGGCCTGCACTCTCTCGGTCGCTGGCTGCGCCACCCGCACAGGAATCAATCGCGCTGGTCCAGATGGACTCTAGACACAGGATCTAACTCACGCACATTCCGATGGTGTGACACAACAGCAGTAAACTGCGCTTTTATCTGCTTCGAGCAGCGCGCTATTGTGCACATTGCCGCACTGACCGGGGGAGTTCATTCAGTAATGGAAATTGGACGTCCCCGCTGAGTCGGCGTGCCGCTGGTTGGAGCCATAAACCGGCACTGTGCCCCACGTGCATGGATTAGTGGTAAGTGCATGGAGTGTATAGCTATGTTTTATGTCTTTTCTTAATGAACGGAGAATGTAATTTTGTTTAATTTGGCTAGTTTTTGAAATGGGACGAGTGAGGTTTCATTTACGACGTAATATTATAGTCCGCGGTTTAATCTGTTTTTTTTTTCAAGTGAATTAGGTGTTTAATAAAATATTATATACCAGGCGTTTGTGTGTATGTGTGTATATTATACTGCAAAGAGTAAGCATGCTTACTTTCCTACAGTCATGGACAGATCTGTCTATGACTGTAGGAAAGTAAGCATGTTGCCTCTTAGCAGTATAATAGACACTTTTCACTTTTCAAGTTTATTCGTTTGTTGCCTGATATGATGTCTTTTAGAGATAAGCTACCCTGCCACACCAGCTGGCGGAAGGGTATGGATGATGATGAATGAACGATTGGATGATGAAACCAACAAATGGGCTACATTTTGCTTTTGTTATTGTGATGTGTCAAAATGATATAATACATTGTTTTTTATGTTTAATTTTTCCAGCAATTTCAAAACATTTCCACTCTTGTCTCCCACACAACTCTGTCCAGTTCCCTTCCGTGACTCTTGTGTCTTGCTGGATGTCGCCTGTAGGCCAGGTTAGTGTGCATGCTTGTTTTTTTTTTTGTTTTTTTTTGGTGTGTGTGGGGGGGGCGTGTGCGTGTGCGCGCGCGAGGACACGAATGAGAAGGCAAGGCAGTTTTATTTGTATATCGCATTTCTTACATCAAGGCATATCAATGTGCTTTTCAGAAAAAAATGGTAAAAGACCTAAAATCATAATAATTTAATGAGGGATTGAGGATAGATAAATAAAAGAAAAATAAAATAAAAAAGGTAATTTTGGTAATAAAAAAATAGGTAAAGAAATTAACTAAGTAGTAAAAAGTAAAGAAATAAAAACAAGACAAAATAAGACAAACAAGTTAATGGTGTGCTTCTCAGAAAAGCTTAGTCTTTAGTTTGGACTTGAAAGTGGAAACTGTGGGTGCATTTTTAATCTCTTCTAGAAGTTGGTTCCAGAGTCTAGCTGCATAAACACTAAAGGCTGACTCACCATATTTTGTTCTAGCAACAGGTTGAATCAGAAGATTTCTGTTTTGTGACCTTAGTGATCTTGCTGGGACGTACTGTTTGAACAGATCATGAATGTAGTTTGGTCCAATACCATTAAGCGCTTTAAAAACAAAAAGTAATGCTTTTTAAATCAATTCTAAAACAGGAAGCCTGTGACTTAAGGATTAGGGTTTGTTTTGGTTAGAACACTAGCAGCTGCATTTTGTATGGTTCGTAGTTATTTTATAGTTTTCTGTGGAAGACCAGTTAAAAGGGCATTGCCATAGTCTATCCTGCTTGAGATAAAAGCATGGTTAAGTTTTTCTAGTTCTCTCTCTTCAAGTGAAAAAAGGCTGATTTGATCACTGATTTCACATGATTGTTAAAATTCAAATCATGGTCAATAATAATGCCAAGATTTCTTACTGCATCTTTTGCGTTGTCCCTTTTTTCAAGTAGAGTAATAAACTTATATCTTTGGTCCATATTTCCAAATATAATGACTTCAGTTATGTCAGTGTTTTGTGATATCCAGTGTCACACACTGATAGAGAGTGTCAAGGGGGGCAAAATCATTGGAGACAAAGCAGAATAAATCTGAGTGTGACCTGCACAGCTATGATAGCACATTGAGTTGTTCCAGATAACTTAACTGAGTGGGAGCATGTAGAGGTTAAACAAAAAAGGCCCTAGGATAGATCCCTGGGGCACACCACGGGTCAGGGAAGTAGAATTTCCCATGGCAACAAAATAGCTCCTGTCTTGTAGGTAGGATTTCAACCAATTTATTACAACACCTGAAAATCCAACCTAGTGCTCCAGTAGATGTAGTAGTATACAGTGGTCTTTTAGTAGTCATTTACCACTTTAACAAGGGCTGTTTCTGTATTATGATTTGCACGGAAACCAGATTGATAGTCATCAAATGAGTTTTTTAATGATAAAAAAGCAGTTAGTTAAAAGCTATTTTTTCAGTGATATTGCCAACAAAAGGTAGATTTGATATTGGTCTGTAGTTCCTTAATAGTGATGGATCCAAGTTATTTCTTTACAACTGCTGTTTTCAGGGACCTAGGAAAAATCACTGTTTGTAGTGTTGTATTTATAATCTGAAGCACATCTGCTGTTATGAGATGAAATACTGATTTGAAAAAGCTAGTTGGTAAAATGTCCAGTTAGGATGTAGCAGAGCTGAGATTCTGGACAACTTTCATCAGAGTTGATAGAGGTCATTCTAACAGTTAGCGTATGGCTCCTCGTAGAGTAGCTAGCAGTTCTTTTTTCAGCTGTGTTGTTAAATTCAATCTTATTTTTTCAATTTTACTATCAAAAAGCTCCCAAACTCAATTTGTGGACTGAAAGAAGTTCTGGGGCTATATCAGCAGGGGGATTTGTTAACCTCTCAACAGTGGAGAATAGAACTCTTGCATTGTTAATATTTTTGTTAATGATGTCACAGAAGAAGGCTTGCCTTGCTTTGCAAATTTCATATAAGCGTAATGTGTCTTTAAATATTTCATAGTCAACATGAAGTTTAGACTTGTGTGTGTGTGTGTGTGTCAGTTTAACCATTGGATTTTGTCTCCATGGGGCACTTTGCTTGTTGGTGACTTTTTAAATCTTAACTGGAGCAATGTCGCCCATAATTTGAGTCATCTTTAAAATGAAGCTATTCATCAGGTCATCTGCAGATTCTGATGCTTGAGATAGGTTCTGTGAGAGCGCTTCTTTAAAAAGGGCAATTGTATTATTATTTATGACTCTCTTTCCTACAGTCCTAGACCAGTTGAAGGTGAGGGGACATACACACATCAAAGAAATCACAAAAATGATCAGAGACAGCCAAGTCCATAACAATAGTAGAGACATTGAGACCTTTTGTAATGACAAGGTGTAGCGTGTGTCCATGTGAGTCTGTTGGCACCTGTACATGCTGTGTCTATGAGCATGAGAAAATCCCTTGCATAGGTATTCTCTGGATTGCCATGCAAATTAAAATCCCCTGTAATAGTAACATATTCAGAGTCATATTCTAGGCAAAGTTGACAGTAGTTCACAAAATTCATCAAGAAATACTTTTACTGACTGTCTAGGAGGCCTGTAGATGGTTAACAGTAGAACATTGGGTGAACACTTAATAAGTGAGCATAAGTGTTCAAACGATGTGAAATCACCAAAAGATAACTGCTTGCACTAAAAAGATGCTTTGAATATTATGGAAATCCCCCCTCCCTTTTTCTCATCAGGGGTAGTGCTCATAAAATTGAAGTTTGGGGGAACAGATTCGATAAGGGTAGGAACAGTCTTGGCGTGATCAAGCCATGTTTCAAGTGAGTGCGTACAGATCAGATCATTAATTAAAAATGACTTATGTGATAGTGACCTGACATTCAGAAGAGCTAGTTTTACAGTGGCAAATATAAGATTTTTTTTCACTGGTGCATACGGAGCTTGTTATGGAACTGGTGTGAGATTTGACTGTTCTACTCCGTGTCACTGTCTTATTTGTCTTACAGGATGTATCAGTACAGTGATAGGGAATTGGGGGGGGGGGGGTAGGTAGAGATGACAAACAGCAGTGGGAAATGTCACTAGTTCTAAGATTGTAGAAAAGTCTGTGTCTGTATTCAGTCAGTCTTGCGCAGGCAGCTTAGTACGTTTTACAGCTAGTTGTATGTTGTCCGCTAGCATAAGTGAGCCAGAGAAGTCATTGCTGGTGACAGGGGCCCAGTTTTCAGGCGCTGCTTTTCATGAGAAACTGGAGGAATCCCCAGAAGTGGAACAGCTCTGGTAGGAAAGTGGGCACCGAACACAACAGCCTTACTGAACCATGAGAAACATATGGAACTGATTAGTGGGCCGGGCTGCAGACGCCAGAAAGAAAGATCGAGAGAGAGAGAGAGAGCGAGAGAGAGAGCTGCTCAACTTTCTCTTCTGATGGATTTGGGAGAGGGTGAAAGGGAGAAAGAGAGAGTGAGGTGAGTGATAGAAGTAAAGAAGGAATTAAGCATTCATTGACAGGGGAATAGAAGATGGCTTTAGGGCTCTGTGTGGGGATATAAGAAAGCTTTGCTTACCTAGAGAGTGCTGACTGGGAGGTTTGAACATGGGGTGCTACAGTACTTCTTCCTGTGTTCATTAACAGGTTATAGATACTGCATGAGATTTTATTGCAAAATGAGACCCTTTTTGTGGGGTGTTGGGGTTGAGGTGCTGGCTGAGTTTGGTTCTGGAGGGGTTTTCTGGGGGAGACGGTGAGTCACCCAAATTCACAGCATGTTGTTCACACACTGAAAGAAAATGATGTGAGGAGGGCGGGGGTTGGGGTAGCCCCCTTTTTCAATCTCTCCATCCATCTATCCATTCATCCATCCCAACGTTTCTTTTTTATATTCCATTCCTTTCATCTTTTCTTTTCATGCAAGGATCTTTTCCTCTGACTCATCTCCGCAACAGGTTTTGGGGCGCTTCGGAGACAAAAGGCACCCCTTTTTTTTATCCAATTAATATACCAGTCCCATGAGTCATAGGCTCCGGTGCGTGAGGTGTGTCTGCAGGGCCAGAGAGAGAGCGTGCTGTGCACATACCTCGGTGAACAGAGGCTGGTATTGTTCCTTTTGTAATGTAAAGGCATATTGATGGTCATGGAGAGAATTCAGTTATTCACCACACACACACACACACACACACACACATACACACATACACATACACACGCACACATACACACACCCCTTTACCAGAAAACATGCTCTTGGCTGCATGGTGAAACCACCAAATTAAATATGAGTGGTGCCTGCCAGTGAGTCCCCCCCCCCCCCCTTCCCCCTCTCTTTTCCATCAAATAATTTTTCAGAGTTTCAGAATATGTGCACGACGGGTCCTGCACAACCTTTTCACCCCTTTTTAAAGACTCTGGATGTCAATAAAAGTTCTATGGCTGGAAAGGTTAGTGAAATAATCCAGATAGAATGACCAAGTCTTTTTAGTCATCAGTACCTGGTGAAACTGCATGTTTACAATATACAGACTATTCTTAAAACTTTTATCGTACTGCAGACATCCTGACTGGGTTAATACTGTAAACAGGAAAGTCTCAGGAAAGATGTGTTAGGTGCAAACATTATGTGATGGACAGATCAAGTAAGGTCTTTTTGGGATTTCTCAACGCAACTATGAAGCTTCAAACAGAGGTGAATGTTTCATTAAGTACAGCACATACAGTACAGTACAGTACAAACATCGACAGGATGTTTGGGGAAGTTTCACACTCACCTGACAGGGAAATGGGCGCTCGTGTTTGATTGAGATGGTATATTGACCAAAGATTATTTTTTTCTTTCTTATTTTCTTCTTGTCTAAGAACACAGGAGGGAGTGAATATTTGCAAAAAGAAGTGTGAGTAGAGTTAAAGAGGCGTTTATGCCCACCCATCAGCAATGAGACATCTCTGCAGGGTGTTTGTGTGTGTGTGTGTGTGTGTGTGTGTCTGCATTGCAGATGTGCAGGGGAGTGACTGTATTCCCTGCTTCTGAATGGAAACGGACAGGATCAGCAGTTCAGTGCTGTTCTCCAGCCCTGTCCCGTAGCATGCAGGACCCCACGAGATAAAAGCTGGGGAATGGCTGAAAGGTTGCTTTGCTGGAGGAGACTCTTAAGAAAGTGGGAGAAGTTCCTGCTAATGTTGAGGGTTTGTTGGCCGACTTTGTTCTGCCAGGCGTGATAAAAGCTGCCCTGCCCTCTGAGATCAGCCTTGTGTTTCCCTTTTCCCCCTCCCTCCCTCCCTCCTTCCCTCTCTCCCTCCCTTTCTCTCTCTCTCTCTCTCTCTCTCTCTCTCCTACTCTCTCACTCCTTTTCCTAGTTCGCTCTCCTCCAGAGTCCAGTGAGAAGCACTAAGGAACGCTGGACTGCACAGAGGAAGGATAGTTCTTCTCTTTCCAAATGATGAGCTGAGCGGCTACAGACTTAGATAGAGAAGCACAGCAAAGGCACCAAGGTGAGAGAAATTTTATAGCTGCTTGTGACATCCCCCATAGAAAAATAATATCACATTAATAACAGCATTGTCCAAGTTCTCTGAACACTCCCTCTGTGCATCTGAATGTTTTTTTGTTAGAACCTTATAGATCTGGAGAGACTAGCATTGTTTCTTTCTCTACCTGGTCTAATTCTGCTCGACAGACTTTGAATGGTCATGGCAGAGATCAGAGCTGTGATTGATTAATCTGCGTATACACAAGCTGACCTGACATTTATGAGTTTGTTGTTGACATCAGTTTTTATTACCTAGATTTCTGTGGAAAGTTGCTTTGCTAACACAGGATTAACAGCTCCAAAGGAAATGGGTCAACACATTGTTAGGGGCTATATTTGTTAGTTTTATGTGCGTTTGGTTTGTCTGCATTTATTTGTTTGTTTGTGTGACTTTGGACTGTGTTAGTGACAAATGTTGCTATGTTTGCCAGACATGCCATCCAAATCAGCCATCATTTTTCTACCAAGACAAATTCCTTGTTTTTTCTCCTTGTGAAAACCTTGGCGAAATAAACAGTTCTGATTCTGATTCTGATTCTAACATGGTTCATGAAGACAAAACAGCCACATATGCTGAGGGGGATTCTTGCCTGTAGACAGTTTGGAACTCAGAGCCTAACTCCACATGGAGTCTATCTGCTGGAGCAGAGAGCCAGAGACTCTGCAGGCTGACGGCTGCGGGAAGAGACCTACATGTCAGAGTTGGGATCTGAGAGCCGTTCACTCCAGCGGCGGGGAACCCCGCTCTGTACATTTGGCTCCAATCACTCTTAATGGTTTTCCTGTGAGGGAAGGTGTGGTGTCTGTTGACCAATGACTACATCGTGCTTTGTTAACTCTTGCAGTGTAGGAGCTACTGGCCTGTTTCTATTGTTGTTGTGTTTGCTGTTATTGGTATCAGAGAAGCCGGTTGTTTATTGCACGGTGATTGTTATTTCTTTTCACTGTTTCACTGTTTTTTTTTCCCTCTCAGGAGGCCCAGAGCTGATTCACAATGGAAAACATCTGCTTGCAAAATACATGTTTCTGATGAGCAGCTTCTGAACCAGAACTAGGGACATATTTCAACTCATCTGGAGTGATACAGACATCACGACAGCACAGCAACCCCCCTCACTTCCAAGGATCTCCATGTTATCCTGAAACACATTGTTTCTGTTCTCTCTCTCTCTCTCTCTGTCTCTCTCTCTTTTTCCTTTCTCTCTCCATGGCTGGTTTTTCACGGTTGGAATTGCCTAATTCCAACTGCCCCCATCTGCACTAAGGAATTCTGCTGATTCTGCTCGTAACTGTTTCGGATTCTAAATCTTATTCGAATTCTGATTCTGATTTAGTCCTTTACTGTGATTCCAATTCTGAATTAGACTCTGATTCTGATTCTGACTGGATTCCTCTTGCCCCTAGAGTGACTCAGGAGCTTTAGCAGGAATTCTGCAGTACTAGCAGGGGATCAAGAGGGGCATAAAAGAAGGTGGATTAGTTTGGCCCCAGCCACCCCTACCCCCCCCCCCCCCCCCACACCCTGCCCTGACACACACACAGACACACATCGCTGACCTCTCCCAATGCTCAGTGATACAAAAACACCTGAGATGGGGGACCAGGAGGAGGAGGAGAGGGTGGAGATGGCGAGGGAGAGAGCCCCCCCTCAGAGCCCAAACTCACGTGTGCACAAACACAGCTCTTGCGCAAGTCCACGCGCACACATTAATGCCGACACGGACGCGGACGCCAATGGCAAGACCAAGCGGAGAAGCGCGGCAGAGATGCTGTGGCCGAGACACGTGCCGCCGGAGCATTGTGGCAGCCCAGAGCGGTACATGCGGGTCCAGTCGTGTCCAGAACCTGGCCCAGAGCACTGGGCCAGAAACACATCCGTCAGGGAGATCTGCTCCCCGCGGAGCTTCTCGGAACCAGGCTCTCCGTCTGCCAATAATGGCTGGACGAGTCACAGCAGCATGTTCGGGGCTGACGAAGGGGGCATGGTGGTGTTTGACTGCGTGGCTGGCCCACAGTCGACTGCTGAAATGCCCGGCTCGGAGGCAGCTTACGCCAGCGTCTCCGGAGGGCACCAGCAAGGCGGCGGCAAGAGAGAGCGTTCCACCCTGTTGGTGCGCCGGTTCTACAGGAACAACCAACAGGTCCGCAAGTCCGTCTGGACCGGAACCAGAGCCATCGTACGCACCCTGCCTACTGGAGGCATCGGCGAACAGGCGTGGAATGCTGTCCTGAAGCACGCCCAGGGGTCACAGGACTGGAAAGGCCTCGCACGCGTCGTCGTCAGGTGGCAGAATCGCCACGTTGGCACTGGGATGTGTGTACGTCAGCAGGAGAGCATGGCAGTCTCTGGCCTTGGCATCCTGTTAATGGAGGTAAGTCAGATATCATGTGCAGTTTATTTGTTATGGTGCATATCTGCAGAACTTTTCAGGGAGTGACCAGTAACCTATCGTGCAGATGTGTGTACACACCTGTGTGAGTGTGAGTTTGACAGTATGCGTTTCTTTTTGCAAGTGTGTGTGTGTGTGTGTGTGTGTGTGTGTATAGGTGTGTCTGAATGTATAAACAGTGGAAAGTCATGAAAGCCTCCTCTGTCTGCCCAGTCGTATGCTTAAGTACCCAAATATGTGCACTCGGACACACACACACACACGCACACACACATTAACTGGTATGGAATCCCAGTAGTCTTTCCAGCTAGTAATACTACACTGTGTGCACAGTAGAGAAAGTTTCTCTGATGAATCACTCAAGTCTCTGGAGTTGACAGAGCCTGTTAGTTCACCCACATGGGCGCTCAGTCTCAGGATGGACTCAAGCTCAGAGCCAGTGGATTTGCCAACACATAGCCAGCAAGTTGCTGATACTTCAAAAGCTTTGATTGGTTTAACGGTGTCTTGCAACGTGTCACTTCAGCAACATTTCACAGACTCTCATCTCTAGTCTCTTCCTGCCTAAATGCAGCTTTAGTTTACATTAGTTTCATTTAGTCTACTATCTATTAGATATCTATATTAGGGGCCACAGAGAAATGTTATCTCAAACTTGTTAGCTATATATGGACGGTCTGAGAATAATGAGATAACTGACTAATCTTATTGGCTAATCTTATGAGTCCTCAGTTGACTTTGCCTGTGTCCAGTATTGTCCAATAATTGTATCGAGTTTGAGTTGAGTTTGCCCCTATCAAGTAGTTGTCTATTAAAGCCCATCTTGAGTCTGGAGTCGAGCATGTCATATCTGTTCTCAAAATGCCCTCAAACTAAGAGCTGATTGATTTGTCCTGGGCTAGACGGTCATAACTGCTCCAAAATGGTCGATCATCCCTCATTACCTGTTTTTAAAAGTGAGGTCTATGATTCAAATCCAATCCAATGCACTTTTTGTCAAAAGGCTCCTCTGGCTGTGTGCATTGACAAATAGTCTGTGTTCGCACACTTTTCTGGCTCTGGAAACTAGACACAAACAAACTTGCTCAGATCGAGTCATACACTATTCCAGTCAATCAACACATTTCTTTAAAAGCACATGAGAGGGATACATTTTCATTGGCTTTCAAGCTTTCAAACTTAAAAAAAAAAACACCTCAAAGTGCATTTTAGAAACATTTTATTTTCATCCCCCAATACATTTGTCACAATAGTCTTGTTGGTTTCTTATTGACAGACAGAGCAACCCAATAATCACAACAAATTACTTGGTGGTGAGAAATGATTTAATAATGGTCTTCATAACACTTTGACAAGCCTCCCATCGCGAGCCAAACGCCTGTGCTAGATCAATGGCTCACAGTACTATAGTGGTCTGTCCAGGCAGTGTCCAGACAACAAGGACAGGTTTGAACAAAATAATTAGCACGCCTTTGGCTATAACCTGCCTAGGCTTCTGTTTGAGACCCCAGTTTACTCATTTGATCTCGGGTGAACTGGTAGGATATATACCAGCGCAGCAGAAGGGAGTTTGCGAAGGGGAGTTCATTTTGGGGCGTGCTGCAGGGCTTTGGCAGATACACGTCCGCTTCACGGCTAATTAATCAGTTCGATTTCCGCCCTCCATCCCGACCAGAACCACCGCATTCCTGGATTACTGTATCAGACTGAGCTCTGAGCATGCAAGTAAGGAAAACTACAGTTCCTGAGAGAGAGTTATTCTCTGAGTTCCTGAGACAGAGTTACTCTATGAGTTCCTGAGACAGAGTTACTCTATGAGTTCCTGAGACAGAGTTACTCTATGAGTTCCTGAGACAGAGTTATTCTCTGCTTGACAAGCGTCCTCGGTGCTTATGTGTTCTGTACTTTATTTCACTGCTCCCCCTGAATACGTCACTTTGTGTTTATGTGTGTGAGAGTTCACATTAAGTTACATATGTGTCCTTCCATGCCTGTGTAAACTTGGAGTGATTTTGTATTGCATTGGTCTCTCACCCCCACCCCCTGTCCTTCCTTTCACACACACATTCACACTCTCTCTCTCTCTCTCACACACACACACACTCACACACACACACACACACACACACACACACACAGAGAGAAAGACTGACACACAGAAAGCAATTGTGAAACTGCATGAATCAGGCTTTCCACCGGCTCTTTATGGGAGGATGAGTTACAGTTCTGCAAGTTTGCTGGCTGGCTGGCTGCTTGGCTGTAGAGCAGCTCAGGTCATGTGCTCGTGGATGACTCCCAATGTAAATAAATAATCAGCACAGAGCAGAGAACCTTTCAGACTCCACGAGCTATATGCTCCCATAACTATACATCACTTCTTCTCATTCATCATATGCAGGAGGAGATGTCAAATTCTCTGTGCTATTGGTTGGGGACTTTCCAAATCACATGCAAGTGAAATCATGTTACCAAACCCAGTAACTGAGCTTTACGACACATTTATAACACATCATATTATACCAGACACACTTTGTGATGGTGTTAGTAACACAATCACTGTTGTTACCAGAACAGTTTTTAACATATCCTTCACCATGGCTCAGGTGGTGGTTTGGACAAAGAAATCTGATTCTAAGCCAATCCAACATGCCAAAGCCCACTTGAAGGGATTGACCTCAATTTACTGTACTATAGAGGAGCACATGGACAATTTTGGCTTTGGGCAACACTGATCTCTGGTCAGTTCCCCACCCCACCCCCAACCCCATTTCTGTGGTGGGTGGTATTCACTGCCACGGCTGCAGCGAGTGCTGGCGTTTGATTGGTCCCTGCAGAGAAAGGATAGCGTCTGTCTGGCAGGCAGGCTGGCTGGCTCAC
Organism: Tenualosa ilisha; assembly: GCA_015244755.2. Classification (NCBI taxonomy): domain Eukaryota; kingdom Metazoa; phylum Chordata; class Actinopteri; order Clupeiformes; family Clupeidae; genus Tenualosa; species Tenualosa ilisha. The sequence goes on from PYXC01002643.1 coordinate 140,439, forward strand.
TCAATAAAGGCCCCATTGAAAAGGTGAATAATCAGTCTGCCTGTACAAACATGGCCTGACCCGCCATTATAACATGTGGGTTACCACAGAGACACGGGAGCACGCGTGTCTGCACACACACACACACACACACACACACACACGTAGATGCATGCACACACACTCTCTCTGTCTCTCTCTCTCTTTCACAGACACAAATTGCACACACATGCACATTTAGTCACATACACACTCACACATGCACTTAACACAGACATTTTCATGTGCACACATGAAAACCCATGCACATACACACACACACACAGACCCATGACACCATCAGCAGCCATGCGTGTGTTATGGGCCTGCTCTGAGACTCTTTGTGCTGCTTGGAGTGTGTTTGGGAGGGGGCATGCGTGCACATGGGACATTGAACACACACACATACACACACTTTATCTGTGGGCTTCCCTTGTGTCTCACATGGCTCGTATATACTATTGCAGGCAGGCATGTCCTGCCAAAATACACATTCACTCACTCACTTCTGCTTTTTCTGTCATACAAACTCACACACACGTGCGCATACACACACACACACACACACACTGTTTGTCATACTCTCTCTCTCACACACACACAAACTCACACTCACAAGGGAATGTTCCATGTTTATCCATGAGGAGAGCAAGGATCCAGTAACTGACCTGGGATTTACTGTGTGCCCTCAGAGAGAGAGAGAAAGAGAGGGAGAGAGAGAGGGAAAACACAGCATTACAAGTGTGAGGTGTGAATCTGGGGCAGTGGCACACAAGACCTCTGTCAGAAAGAGAGAGAGAGAGAAAGAGAGAGGGCGAGAGAGAAAAGCCACTGCATCTGTCAGTCAATGTGTGGTGCAGTGGTTAGCGGGAAGGCTTGCCCAAGGAACCGTGCTAGCATAACAGCCGCGGCACACAGTGTCAGCACACAGCGGCAGACTGCCGTTACATCAGCCTAATTTACAGTCATAGTGGTCAGATGTCTTCTGGGACATAAACACAGCTCTCTTCATCCAGAGAAAGACAGAGGGAGAGAGAGAGATATTGTGTGTAAGAGAAGGCGAGGGAGAGGGAGACAGAGAGAAAGAAAGAGGAGACAAGAGGGAGGAGAGAAAGAGAGTCTACATTTCCTCTCCCCATAAATCCAACGCACTCCCTTTGTCTGTTCCACACTCACACTAGTCTGACTCTTCCTCTCACACTGACTGGAACTATAATCTGGAACTGGAACTGGAACTCTATGAAGGACGACCATTTCTAACAAACAAAAAGTTAACCAGCAGCGCTCTAGCTAAACTCAGCTATGGTATACATGGGAATAACTTGAAAATGTTAGTCACAAAAAATTGTTCAAACTGCTTTGATAACTAAGGTGAAATGGTTCCGAAATCAAATGACTTTTGTAACGTAGGCGAAGGTATGTTGTTGCTTAGTGTTTCCTGCTCAGTCATTTTTTTATTGGCCTGTGCAGTTTCTTATCTCTCTGTATAGTGTGCTCTGTTTCCTGGTGGCCGCATGGCGTTTTAAATTCCTTTAGGTGTGCGCTGTGTGCTCACCACCTTACGGTATTTGCATAGAACAAGGAAACAAGAGGCGAGAAAGATTAGTCATGATGACACAATTTGAATGTGACATGAATGCTTAATGGAGTTATGATGATTAAAATGATCTTAGTCTCTCTCACACACAGCGACACACACACACACACACACACACACACACACACACACAGACACACAGACACTTACACACAAGCTCACAGAGAGAAGGAGAGTACACACTTAGACTCAGCCTTCTTTGTCTTTGTTGAAGACATCTCTCAAGGTTGGAACTCACAAAGAAGTCCTTGATGGTCCTTGGCAGATCTTCAGTCCTAATAGTCAGACAGAGGAATGTCAGCGAGAAAGAGAGAGAGAGAGAGAGATGTGATCTAGGACTGAAAGAGACAGACTAAGCGAAGGTAAACTTTGTATGTCTGTCTTTGGAGGAAGTTAATGGTAACAAGACACTGGGCAGAGACAAGCCAAGGCCACCATTACTAAGAGACACAAACTCACACACACACACACACACACACACACACGCATGGACACACACAGAAAGCATTCACCTTATCTTGTCCACAGCACATGTGTGCAGACACACACAGACAGAAAGACACCATGGGTCTTGGCAGTGTGTTTGTGTTACTGCTGTTTGTCAGGCAAATTTATTTTGGCTACTCAGCATGAAAGAACAAACAGGCCTGTTTCTGGTAAAAACACAACAGTCATTCAAGGTCAGGTGGGCTTCCATCTGACCTTTCTGGGGAAAACCAACTAGTGTCCTTTTAACCAATGATGTACGTGTCTGGAGGTTTGTCTGCTGTCTCCTGTGTAGACTAGACTAACCTTGTGTGTCTGCGAATTAGTATGTACCGTCGGAGTGTGTGTGTTCAATTTTCTATGCGAATGAGTACGTACCGTCAGAGTGTGTGTGTGTGTGTGTGTGTGTGTGTGTGTGTGTGCTCAATTTTCAATGCGAATGAGTACGTACCGTCGGAGTGTGTGTGTGTGTGTGTGTGCTCAATTTTCTATCCCCTATGTTTGCATATTACAGTCAGCCCTGCCCTCGGCCTCCACCCATGCTCCAGATGTTTCAGCCTTGAGTAGCGAGTGAGGTTTCACATCTGTAGGTTGTGTCCTATGTTGTATACTCTCTTAATCCACATGTTTCAACCAGTCTCCTATGCCGATGATGTGAACCCTTGATTTCTGTTCCCCAAGACGAGACTGGAGTCATGTCCTGTAACAGTTATACCCTGTGACATAAGGTGACCAGATCTCTGAAATCGGGGACATCTCCCTGGAATTAACTGAAAAACCAGGGACATCATTAGAACAAGTACTGTTTTAACTTCAAAACAAAGTGGAATCTCTTTGATCACCACAGATCACCAAAACTGGGGACCGGCCCCGGAAATCGGAGACATCAGGTCACCCTACTGTGACACTGGTGACACTAGACTCCTAGTCAGACAGAAGTATGAGTGCATGAGTGAGTGTCATTACCAAAATTAGCTTCAGTGCACCGATCCATGAAAGGCGGTGTCCACAGTACACAAAGATTTACGGTAATAGAAATCTGATCAAGGATTAAAAGTCTGTGTTGACAGCAGGCACCGTTCTTATGTCTGAGAGTATTTTTTGACTGTAGGTCTTTACTGTGTATAGTGCGTCTTTTAATAGAGTGTAGCTGCACCTTTGCTCTCTTCTCTCCCCCCTCGGTCATAATGAGTTTGACCATCAAGGGTTGACCATTAATTAATCACCTGCACACATCAAGTGTTGCATTACTCCTGGTGTGTGAGACAGCTGAGTGAGCATGCCATGTCCTTGAACTCTATGTGTGTGTGTGTGTGTGTGTGTGTGTGTGATGGAATGCTGTGATTTTCAGATGGTTGGAAGTGAGAAGGAAGTTGATGGAGTGTTGCCAATCGCCTGACTTCCCGTCACAGGTGTGAGAAGGAAGCTAGTGTGTTTGTGTATGTGAGTGTGAGTGTGTGTGTGTGTGTGTGTGTGTGTGTGTGTGTGTGTGTATGTATATGTATGTGTGTGTTTAAGGTGGTTCTCCATGGAAGACTTATGGCAAAGTGATTAGGAACAATCTCAACATGCTTGTGTGGTGCAGCTGAAACGTGAGTGTGTGTGTTTGTTTGAGGGGTGTCTTAGGGGAGGGTGGTGGTGGTGGTGGGGGGGGGGGTGATAATGGGTGCTGGACTGCTCAGAGGCAAAGCAGACCTCTTCCTTTTCCATGTGCAAACACACACACACACACACGCACACACACACACACCTAATGAGTTCAGTGAGGAGACGTACTTGACAGAGTGTGTGTGGATGAGCCAGTTGTTCTGGAGTCACTGCTTTTTGAAGCAAGCCTTTGTGTTAATTGTGTTAATTAGCTTGTTAGTAAACATGGCTCTTCAGAGATCACTGACAGTTCGTACACATAAACAAATCCACACCAACAACTTAATGGAGAAACCCAGTGTGAATCAGTTCATAGCCCTGTTGTTTGAGGTCCCCGAGTGTTGTCAGTAGGTAACAGAACAAAAAAAAAAAATTATACAACATACGCCTAATATCGAATCAACAGCTTACACTAACTGAATGGGGCACATAGACTCACTTTCAGTTTCATTTTGCTATGCCCCATTAGTTCGATATTTGGTCTACGTTGTATCAAATTTTCTCATTCTTTTCCTGCAGACAGCACTCTGTGACCCTGAACAACAGGGCTACTGACTGATTCTTACTGAACCTCTCCTTTAACCCATGCTTTTTTGCTCAAACAGATGTTACCATTTCGTAACGTTTAATGTTAACATTTTGCATTATTATTTTTAAAAATGTGAAAATCTCTTCAGCTCTAATGCCCATGCTAAAAGATGAGAAGCAGCCTTGTTTCCTGGAAACCCAGAGAGGAGGTGCACGGCCAGCTGTGTGCATATGTGCTCAACAGTCACACTGTATATGGCCTGTCAGCTCACACAGTTTGTGTATACGTCTGCTGGAAGAGCATTTGAACGTTTGAAACGTGTGTTTTTCCTCATTCGGGTCCGGCTCAGGACTCAAGACCTCTGTAAGTTCTCTTGTAGATGCCCTGATGTTTTTAGGAGAGCTTGTTTCACCTTCTTGTATTCCCAAGACTGAGCTTTGTTTCGGATAGATGGTTTGAAGGTTTGTTATGTTGTTCATATGACGTGTTTATATTGCAATGGTGTAAGCATTTCTAAAGTTTGGACTTGTCCTCTTTCGGGTTCGTTAGGGTCCACAGCCTTTCTAGGTCATGCTGCAAATCCGTTAGCAATCGCCTTTACATTCCTAAGGCAGGACTTATCCTTGCAGAGAAGAAGAAGGTTGAAGTGGGGGCCAGAATGACAATGACAAAAGCACTATTTCCACACGAAACAAAATACAACAAAACATTTTGTAAATAATTCGACTTTTTGTCTCTCTCTCGCGCTCTCTCTCTCTCTCTCTCTCTCTCTCTCTCTTTCCTCTCAAGTGGATGTGTGAACCAAGTGTGTGTCTGTCTGGCTCCTTCTCTTAGGTGGGTGAATTTGCAGTGAGTCATATGTAAGACCCTCTGCACACACACACATCAAATTCCTGAGAGCCTCAGCGTGGTCAGATGTGTGAAGATGATTTGAATTTAGTTCTAATTAATTCTCTGCCCTCTGCAGTGTCACACAGGAATCCTGTTTGAACCCGCCCCGTAGTGGAGAGTATTGTAACTGTTTGCACTATTGAACAATTCTTACATAAATTTTTTTTACTCTCTGATGTGTAAAATGAGTCTGAGGAGTGTAGTGTTCCATTTGCTTTCTCACATATTTTCCCCCTTTTTATTGAGCACTGCTGATGTTTTTCCACCAGAGGGAGACATTGTTAAAGCTATGACAAACACTATGGCAAAAACGTCTCGCAGTGAAATCACCCTGACTTTTATGGAGCTGAGTGTTTTACAGTAAACAGTTCGAGCCCTAATGCTATAACTCAGAGGGAGAGGATGAGGCGTCACACTGTTATTGTCTTCATCTTTCAGTTTCTGTTAGTGATTTAAGGGAGCAACAGCTGCTTACAGCCATAAAAATAAAAATGTGTAGTTGTCGTTCACGCACACACACACACACACGCATACACACACACACATTCACATACACACAGAAGCACACACACACACACACACACACAGAGAGGCACATGCTCCGAAATATAATTTGGAATTATTTATTTATTTATTTTTTAATTTATTTAGAATGCCGTGTTTTGTACAGCACAGCATTCAGCTTTGTTTCCTTGTGTTCCCTGATACCAGTGGTCAGTCCAGTGTGTCCAGTGGCTGGTGGTTTGGATTTGGAGAACAAATTAAAACTTTAAGTCCCCACTTCAGGTGTTGCCATGGAGACAGAGAGCAGAGTTCACTCCTACGTGCGAACAGCTCTGGGTCCCAGCAACAGTTTGTGAGGCGATTATGCCACTCATGTACGCTTTCAAGCCAAGACCACTGCTGAGGTGGACAGTGGACACAAGTACCAGTTCTCTTAAAGGGCTCCGTGTGTGTGTGTGTGTGTGTGTGTGTGTGTGTGAGTGTGAGTGTGAGTGTATGTGCTCGCATGCGCATGTCTATGTGTGTATGGGTGTGTGTTTGTTTGTGTGTCTGTTTTTGTGTGTGCTCGCACATTGTCTGTGTGTGTGTGGTGTGTGTGTGTGTGTGTGTGTGTGTGTGTGTGCTTGCACACTTGTGTCTGTATTTGTATGTGTGTGTGTGTGTGTGTGTGTGTGTGTGCGCGCTTGCACATGTGTGTCTGTGTTTGTGTGGGGTTGCACTGTTAGTCAATCCCATCTCCTCTTTTTGAATCTGAAGGAATAGTGCCTCATGGCCAAATAAGGGAGCTGTACCAGAACAGATTTCCTCCCAACCCTCCCTCTATCCAACTCTCTCTCTCTCTCTCTCTCTCTCTCTCTCTCTCCTTCTCTCTCTCTCTTACCCTCCCTCTCTCATGTAGAGAGCTTGCTAAATGCACTTAATGCTTGGACATACAACCTGGTGCTTCCCTTGGTGCTCAGTTATATGCTGACCATATATCCTAACATTTAAAGTAAGTGCACTTATTTCATACGCGAATAAGAGTTGTGTTGTGTTGTGTTGTTTTGAATTGTTGTATTTGTATTGAAATGTGTTTGCCGTGCTGTGAATTGTATTTATTTGATTTTGTTTTGGACTATATTGTCCCATGCATTTTCAAGCTTTGACGTCAAGCTTTTGCCATTGATGGATGGGTGACACTCAAATGTGATGTAATGTGTAATGACATTGCAACACACACAACACTTTGCATTAAACAGTCTCTAATTGCACAAGTAACATGGCTTATGCACATGTTCACAGCAGCAGTGTTTCAGAGTGGAGTTTAGAGTGTGGAGGTTTGTGTGTGTGACACCCAGAGAGGAAAGACTGACAGGATCTCTGTGACCCCAACAGGGGCTTGGAGGTGGATGGAGTTGGAGGAAAACATCCTTGTGTGTGTGTTTGTTTGTTTGTCAAACAAAACTTGACAGTGAACAGTACACGTATATCCCATGCAGATCCAGTGGCTGCTTTTGTGTAAAATTGTATTGTTCTTTTTGGTTTAGGTGTGCGTGTGTGTGTGTGTGTGTGTGTGTTGTACACGTATGGGTGTATTTATGTATTTATGCGATAGTGTTTGTCACTCTTACAGTTGGAGTTAATGCTGGTGTGTGTGTGTGTGTGTGTGTGTGTGTGTGTGTTTTCTCTCTTTATGATAAATGGAGGGCAAATCTTCTGTGCTCAACTTGACTAAACGCTACTCCTCTCTGTCTCATCCTTTGGCTTCCTGCAGGCGGTCATCTGAGGCCTGAAATTAAATAATTCAGCAGGTGTTTTTAATCAGCAGTTTAACATTAACAATTTGCACATTCCATAATACTTCGTCCCGAGTGCATACAACCTCAGACTTGAACTGCACAGGAGCACTACTCCAAGGGTACGGGGACCTAAGCCATAGCAAGGTCAGAGGGTTCTTAAATCCAGCTAGTAGTTATAAAAAAGGTTTGAAAGTGTAGTTATGAAAGAGTTTAAAGTGCCCTGCCTTCATACAGAATTGTACGGCTCCTGTAAGGCTACAGAAAGTTCAGATGAATGGCCGCACCTGACGTCCAATGTTTCTGTATCCAATCCGTGGTTCGATGTTTCTTTGTGCTGACTGCTATAAAAATAGCTTGTAAAAAGCTACCTGTTGAAGCCTCCAGCAAGAGCCTTCAGCCGAATGCTGTGTTTTCAGGGCCATCCAACCTCACAGAGGCTTGTCTGTGCCCCCCACCCTTCCATAACCTCTGTCATGTTCCTGTCCCTTCTCTCAAGGACTGGTTATGTTGGTCATTGTCTATGTGCTACTCCGGATAGGTGAAGGATAATCTGTTTTAATGATGGCCAAAGGAAAAGATATGATTATTAAGGTTGTTGAATGACAATGTCTGCGTGCGCGCACACACACACACGCACACACGCACGCACACACACACACACGCACTGTGTCCTTGAGAGTGAAATGTCAACACAGTAACACTAATACATTGTGACCATATAGATACATATTATAGACATTTGCATTCACAATTTCCCATTGAGTAGATATTCTTATTAGGTCTAAATATTATATTCTGTTATCCGTCACTCCAGTCCAATCTTTCTCAAAGTTTCTCTGTCTCTGCACTGACCTCTTATTCAGGGATTTTTTTTTACATGTATCTAGATATTTTTATAAACAAATATATTTTTTTATCCATTTAGGCCTTTGGTTTACACATAAACAGAGTTTAAACCACCTGAATCGGGTATTTTTTAAAATACCCCACAAAGTGGAGATTTTCAAAATGCTGGATTCTGTGAATACGTCAATGCAATTAAAAAAATAAATGGATGAATAAATATCTGTGTATAAAAATATCCAGATACGTCTAAACAAGCCCTTAGATGTAGCATATCATGCATATTCATTTCTGCCCGTCTGTGGAGTTTTATTCCCATGCTTATATTCAGCAGGGGTTCCTCAGAGAAGATGCAGGCAGGCGGTGCGCCAAATTGTCTTAGATAGACGTCTGTTGATGATTGTTAGATTAATGACTTCACAAAGTGTGATGCAATAAACCATATGTCACTGTAATGACCCAGTGTGCAGTGATAAGTTCTAGAGCCCACCATGTTAAACTTAGCTAGTATGGGGTCCGTCCTCTGTGACTCTATAAGCCGAGGGGTCTTTGGCATATAAAACGCTGAAGACCCCTGGCTTAGAGAAATTATTGCCTCCCTCTAGGACCTAGTTATTACTATAACATAAACTGCCCCAGACTGTGTTTATGCCAAACCATTTTTTCAACACATGGCCTGGTGTATGAATTGATATTTTTATCTCAGTGTTATGATGCCTATTGTCAAGCAGTCACGTCCACCGATGGCATGGTGATACAAATTTCAGCTTTGGTTTCATAGGTAATGTGGAACCATTCAAGGTTTCTCTGTGTGTGTGTATCTGCCTCTGTCTCTCTGTGTGTGTGTTTATGTATGCTTGCATGTGTGTTTTGTGTGTGTGTTTTTGGGTCAAACTGATCGCAGCAGGCAGCAGGCAGCATGCATGCAGGTATCAGTCGAGTCAGTCCTAACAGTCAGTCCATAACTGATCAGTGATAAGCCTTTGCCAGTACTGTGGGATACAGGCACATGGTGCTGCTGAGCGATGCTAAACAAAATATTTAGTCCAATCTGAGACAGAGCAGAGAGACCAGACACACCAGCCAGACTAGACATTTGTGCACGTTTGTGTGTGTGTGTGTGTGTGTGTGTGTGTGTGTGTGTGGTGTGTGTGTGTGTTGTATGTTGTGTGTTGTGTGTGTATTTGCCAGACGGAGGGCATGTGTTTGTGTGCGTATGTTTTGTACGTGTGTGTCCTGTGGTGTGTGTTTATGAGACCATACTTTTTTTGTGTGTCTGCGAGTCTTTGCGAATGTGTGCACGTGTGTGTGTGTGTGTGTGTGTGTGTGTGTGTGTGTGTGTGTGTGTGTGTGTGTGTGTGTGTGTGTGTGTGCACGCGCGTGCACACTGGTGTGTTTCAGCAGGAGGCCAGGAGTGGCGCTTTAGAAAGTGCCTCTGATGTATGAGGTGAGGGGAACGCGTGACACGAGCCTGAACTCTCCCCGCCGGCTGAATCAGACGCAGTCATAGCCTCCTCCTCTTCAGACAGCCCGCAGCCATTTTCCCATTACTCCTCCATCTGCCAGGCCTCCTGAGGTCCTGCTCTCATTCCTCAGCTATGCTCCAGGGTGGCACACCCTCTCAGCTCTGGAGCCAAATATGTATATTTATGTATGTGTGTGTATGTATATATATATTTATATATATGTATGTATGTGTGTGTGTGTGTGTGTTTATTTATTTATTTATTTTTACAACGGTTATGTTTGGTCAAACTATTTAGCAATTTCAGATTGCAAGACGCACTCTGTCGGTCACTAGAAGTGGGGATATCCCGCGATATACTGTGGGTGACTCTTCACAGCTAATAATCATTCTGCATTTTCCACTAAGTTGACAGATGTTCCATTCATTGAAAGCTAGAAAGCAGCAATTTTTATAACATTCCATTTGGCAGTTGTCTCCGGATAAAACGTCCTAATGGAGTGGTGATAATATGGAGCTTGGCATTTGACAGACAGACCAGCAAGCAGGCCTGTGCACAAGCACAATATAGCAGCTCTCCCTGAACTTCCAAGCCGTTGATTAACAGTTGCGTTGCTTGGGAACAGAAGAAACTAAACAGGACTATTTTGAGGAACGGAGGATAAATGACCAGAAATGAAAACGAAACGATAGAAAATGCAACTCGGTGTCTTAAAACTTTGTTGTATAAAAGCAATATAACACTCTTGGTTGTGAGATTGTTCTTGGATATTCTTACTGGTGTGGTTGCCTATGGCACTCAGCCGTCAACTTTTTGCCAGCGGCCAAACTACAGCCTTGCAGCACAAACAACCTCCCTCCAACTCATGTTATACTGCTTAAATATTTATGTTTTGCCTTGCCTTTAGTCATACAATACTGAGTACCAATCTCGTCATGAAACCACCTGAGGATTTTACAGTCGGGAGGGTAGAGTCAAAAAAGTAGAGAGAGATCGCTTGGTTATAGTTATTTATGCGAGCCCAGTAAAAGTCTTTGTTATCTAAGTTGCAGAAGGAACCTATTGGGTTGCGCTTCCATGCATGCTGACTGAAGCCCCCCCCCAGTCTGAGAGCGATCACCTCAACCTCCAAGTAGCACCTTTATTGGGAATAGACTGAGCTGTGCAGGGCTTTGATGTTGTGCAGATTACCCAGGTCATCTCTTGGCTGTGTCGAAACAATGCCCCTAATCTCTAAGGGTGTGTGTCTGGGTGGGGGGGGGGGGTTAATATACAAATCTACATCAGACAAACAGACCAACAGTAGAAGCTGTTTGTTGTTTTGTATCTTGTAACTGTCTGCCTGGAGAGGAGTGGAGAATGACTATAGACTCCAGCTGGCTTGTGTTGGCCTCGCTGAAGCATCCATCTCTATAATGACTGCTGTGCAAGTGACCTTTTATGTTAGCATAGCCCCACAGTGAACTCACTGGTTCGGGAGTTTGGTTTTTGCCAGAAAGCAAAACAAAGTTCTTTCAGCTTTATAGCTTTCAGTTTTTGACAACACTTTAAAGTCTGTTCTCTCAGAATGTGCATTTGTATTGGTGAATATGTCAGAGCAAAGGTATGAACTGTACTGTAAAAAACTCTCTCTTTCCCGCTCTCTCCCTCTCCCTCACACACACAGACACACACACACACACATACACACACCACAGACTTGTCATAGTGTTTGCTTTTTAGTATTTAGTAGTAAGGAGAAGGGGCTGTCACCTCACATGACCTATAGGCCTCCAGCGTACTAAAGTAAGCTTGCAGCTTGACCGCAGTGCCGGAAAGCTCAACTCATTGCCGAGTTACTCAACCGTAGTGACACCACTCTGTCTCAGATTCCCTAGGGTTGCTCTGATGTCTTGTGCCTCATATGTTTTACTTTAGGAATTATAGCATAGCAACATGAACATTTACACACATGAACACACATCAAGTGAATTGTACCACAAACTGGTTACTACAATTGTTCTCTTACTATTGAGATGCTTACAAGCCTGGTGGACACAATTGCATTTTTTTTATTAGACAGTTGAACTAAAACAAGTATTCAGTGGAAATACATTCAACCTGGAGTAAGAAATAACGTCAAGAATGCCAAGGCCAGGCCTATTGAGTAAGTGGCAAGAAATAAACTGCCCTATAAAGAAAAAGACCTTGAGCACAGACCTACCTCTGCAAGGAAAGCCTATCTAGGCGGGCAGGGTGACTATGAGAAGACAGGACCAAAAAAATAGAAGGGGACGAAAGAACATAAATAGTTTATATGCATTGTCAAAATGGATAGCTCTCAACCTAGACAAGTATTGTATATATAGAAAGCGAACAATGCAGACTTTGTGGCAGTTGGTTGATAATAAAGCAGCATAGAGATATGTTATTAGATGGGTTATTAGTGCATATCTGAGCGAATGGCAGAACAAGGAGCATGTTTGTTTCTGTTACTTTAACAGTAAAGGCCCACAATGGCATTCCTGTAGGTCCTTTACTGGGGGATTTGGTTTGTTCCTCTATGGATTAATGAGCCTTGGCTGTGGAAGTCCACTGAGGAGTCTGTAAACAGTCAGGGAAGAAATGCCTAAGAGGTGCAGATCAGAGCTGTTCCACTGATGTCAGTGGTGTGATGGAGAGAGAGAGAGAGAGGAGAAAGGAAAATGCTCGGTGGAGAGAGAGAGTCAATCGGAGAAGGGATGAGAGAGCAGAAGAAGGGAAAGGAAGAAAGACAGAGAGAGCAAAAGAGATGGGAGGAGAGATGTTCTGAGAAAGGGAGTAACTCTAAGACAGTGTGAGAAAAACTATTGAAATGTGACAGAGAGAGAAAGAGAGAGGAGAGAAAAATGCCAGAGAAGGGAGAGGCTGTGAAAGAGAGATATACAGAGAGAAGCTCTGAGAAATGACAGAAGAGAAGAGAGAATTAGAGGGAAAAGGAAAAAGAGGATAAGAGACAGAAAGAGAGAATGTTTGGAGAGAGAGATGGAGAAATCTTAGAGTAACTCTAACGTGTGAGAGAAACGAGTGAAACAGAGAAAGAGAGAGAGGAACAAGAGTGCTAAGAGTGAGACACGTGATGACGGTGGGACATCTTCTGCTACCGTCTCTGTCCACTGTCACTCTCATTAAAGCAAACACTCGGAATAGATGGGACCCAGACCACCAGCTTGCCTCCATGGCTCAATAACATTAGAAGCCTCCAGTCCATTTTAAGCAATCTCACAGCGGAGTAAGGCCTCTCATGAGTGGCTGTGTGTGTGTGTGTGTGTGTGTGTGTGTGTGTTGCTATCATAGTGTGCAGGAAGTTTAGACTCAGAGAGCATTACTGAGTGCCAACCAGAAGACAGTGTCTTCTGTCTCTTATGAATGGAGTAGGGGTGGGGTGGGGGGAAGGAGGTGGGGGATCTTGATTTGAGGCTTTTGTCTTGATTTGTATACTATACCTGCTGCTGTTCATCAGAGCCCATCGAGGTTAGCAATACATGCTGATCTGAGTGATGCGAGCGTGCATGTGCATGTACATATACATTCATACATGGTGCCTTGCTTGGTGGATAAGATGTGCTGCGTGTGTTTACAGAGTGGATGTGAGTTACCAGCCTCAGTTGTTAGCACTTAGGCAGCAGTGCCTCTCCATCTCCTGTCTCTCCTGTTCTTAGGGCCAGTGTGGATTATAGATTTTTTTGTTTTTTTTTGGTGTGTGTGTGGCTTGGGGGCGGGCGATCTCAGGCTCAGATACATCTGTGTATGTGGCAAAATCTCAGTGTCCTTCCTAACACTAAGTCCCGAACCCGCAAAAGACTACATAAATAGATAGATACTTTTATGATCCACTAGGAAATTCTGGTATCCTTAAGCTTCCACAACATGGCATATACACATGATATACATACATTATAAAAATACAGAGAATAAATCCTATTATGTGTGCCTTGTAGGCTACTAATTTGTTGTTTGGTGTGGAGGTAGTGTGGAATGTGCAGGAGGATGCTATGGTAACCCCTAGCGCAAAAGTGTCAGTGCAAGTACATTTGCAGTGCAGATTCTGTTCCAGGCAGAGTATAAGTATAAGTAGGCTACACATTAAGTGCTAGTAGGCTAGTTTCTCTGTGTCACATTCATTCTCTCAGCATACTGATGTGCTGTCAGTCGGTAAGCTCTTCCCTTCAGTATGCGGTGTTGTGCAGATGTCCTGTGGGTGGTCTCCCAGTGTAAAAAATATTGTTAACACAAGCTGTCCCTGATGTCCATGAGAGAGAGAGAGAAGGACAGCGGAACCGGAGGCCAGCAGAACTTCTTCACCTGAATTCCGCAAAGACATCTTGGATGTACAACGTACATTCTCTAAGTCTGCCTGCTACTCATACCTGGAGAGGTTCCCCTCAGTCCGTGACATCAGAGGAAGGGACTGTGCATTTTAATATCTTGCACTCCAGAACCTTCCGTTGAAATACTGCTGCTGCAGAGCTTTTGGCTTCAAATACCATATCATCATCATCATCCTCATAATCCCTTAGCAAATAAAAGCAAAATAGCTTTAACTATTTATATTACTCACAATTCCCCAGTCTGTGCTAAAACAAACAGGTCCCATCAGGTGCGGAGAAAAGCTAATTAGAAACCAATCGACAAAACCCTAAACAAATTTTTGTATCTGCCTTACATCAGGACATAACTATAAAGACGGCTGTTAAAAAAGTAGAAAAGACGGGGAGGGATAACAGTGTTCCAGTGGTCTAATCCAGAGTAAAGACCCCTCTGTACTACCAATTATGACTATAAGTTAAGAACAGCAGAATAAGCAGATACATACATACATAAATGATTGTGCATAAATGACATTTGTACAGGCAGCTCACAGAGTCTAACTTTCTCCACAAGCAGGTGATCTCAGTAAGCTGATCACCCGCTATGCAAAAGATTTGGAATATCATCTGTTTCCAAAAAGGGTGAGATAAGAATAGATTGAGATACATTTAAAGCAGAGGATTTAGACATTTTCAGCAGTTGAAATTAAATTGCACTGGGATGATCCAAGAGGATGGTTGTTTTGCAGCAGATGTTTGAATCTTCTACGCTTGGTATTTGAATGTGAAAATATGTGACAATACATGACAACCTTATTCAATAGTTTTTCTTTTGTTGTTGTTTTTGTTGTTGTTTATTCATTTGGCATTACTGTCACTAGTTATTTCCTTTCTTTTTTTATTAATTCTACACCTCATAAAGGGTCACAGTCCTTATCAAATGAAATAGCATGTGCACAAACAAAGGAATTCATTCATTCATAAGAGCACCTAACCCTAGCATCACCTGCTTTGATCTAAGAGAAAGTGTGTGTGTGTGTGTGTGTGTGTGTGTGTGTGTGTGTGTGTGTGTGTGTGTGTTTGTGTGTGTGTGTGTGTGTGTTGAACAAGGTGGGGTAATCAGAGGAGTAGGACAAGGACAAAGAGAGGTGTGAAGAGAGGGAAAGAAGGAGGGAGAGAGGGAGGGTGGGGGGCAGATCTGAACAGGAGAGAGCCCTGTCACTAAAAGCTTGACCTGCAGCGTTTGCTGTTCGCCACCTGCCTGCTGCGCCTCGGCTCTGACGCACTCAGCCAGATTGAAGATTTCGTAACTGTGCCACATTCACTTTTCACCTCTCTCGCTCTCTCTGGTTGTGTCTGAGTTTCTTCTTTGACTTTATGATTTTAGTTTGTTTCTTTTATCACTTCTCAAAGGAATTGGGCCTCATTTGCTAATATCTTCCTAAAATGGTAAATGGACTGATGTTATATAGTGCTAATGTACTCCCACAAGCACTCAAAGTGCTTTACAGTATAAGCCTCACATTTGCACACTGGTGGCAGAAGCTACCATGAAAGGTCCATCCTGCTCACTGGGCTTCAGTATCTTGCTCAAGGATGCTCCGATGGGGTCAGATGGAACGGGGCTCGAATCTGCAACCTCCCTCACCTCTACCACCTGCGCCACCATTGCCCAGATCTGGTTCCAGATAAGAAAACACTGGTGAATGGCAGAGTCTTTGTGAGAACTAAGAATGGCAGAGTCTTTGTGAGAACTAAGTGAGATATGAGAGCAAATTAGTTCGTAAGGACGGTCGGTGAACGAGGCCCATTGTGTAACTCCTTAGTAACATACTGTATAGTGTTCTGTTTGGTTTCACTGATTGTGAAATTCAAAGGCTCCTCCTTCTCCTGCTTGCCCAGCTCTTAGTCGCTCTATCACGGTCATGTGTAGGAAGCTCCACTGTCATACGAGTGATCATTATCAGCATGTCGATACATGTATGTTGTAGAATATTAATGTTATGAAAAATCACCTATCACATTATCTAACTTTTCCTGTCTGTCAGTCCTGCATAAGCCAGTCCCTTTTTCTGAGTTTTACCATCGCTATGGAGCAAAGGGGGCATTGTTTGTTTTATCTCCATGGAAACCAATGGCCGTTTGGTTGTGTTTTGTGTGTGTGTGTGTGTGTGTTTTAAGAGTTCACATTGCGCATGTGTATCTATGTGTCCGTTAGAGAGTGTAATCGTTGGTGAATGTAATGGTGAGAGTTTGACATTTCCTTCAGTATATAAAGGGACATTTTTATCATCCCTTGAAAAAAAGAGAGACTGAAAATAGAAAAAATCGGATCAGACCTGCGGAACCCAGAGAATCGTCACAAGGGTTACCATAGCAACCTCTCTGGTCATTTAGGCAAGCAATCAGACATCAGAGAGCGGACCTCAATCTAATTAAAACCATTCCACAGATACTTCCCTAGAGCCCCAAGGGGTCAGTCTGTGCTCTTAGTACACTTCTATAAAAGCTCTCCAGGAAAGAAACCTTGAAAAAAAGACAACAGGTCAAACCTGTCTATGTGTCTACTGCACCATATATATATATTAATATATATATATATATATATATTAAATAGTTTAAATGGCTTCTCCTGTCCAAACTGAGAAATATATATATATATATATATATATATACTCAAACTGAGAAAAAAAAAAACATTTTTTTTTTTTCTCAGTTTGACAAAGGGACAGGAGAAGCCATTTAAACTTTGGAGTAAGGGCTGGGTGGAGGAGCCAGTGGCCGTGTCGGGTCTTAATCTCTGGGGCAGGCTGTGAGTGAGTGTGTGAGGTCAAAGCTGCTGCATGCACCAGTAGGAGCTCTTTTTCGCAGCCTTGGACTCAGGCGTCGGGAGCGTGCTGTTCCTCTTCCTCACCTCATTTAGCACTTTAGCAAGAGTTAGCGGCACAGTGCAAACAGTGTGGTCAAACACACACACACACACACACACACACTCACACTCACACTCACACACACATGCACACATGCATGCATAAGCACACCTATGCACACACAAAGGCTCTGTCTGACACTGTTTAAACAAATTTTGATCTTGTTTCTTTCTCAGTTTGACTCAAAGAGACTTCAGCAGGAATTTAGTGCAGTGGGTCTACCATTGAACAGTGCAGGCCTGCTGTTATAGCTGTAGATCACTCAGCATCACTTTTGTAGATCACTCAGCATTGCTCTAACACCTTAAAATATAATGCACCCTGCAGTAGGACCAACGGACAGTCAGTTACAGACTAGGTATTTGGATGACTGTTGTTTGACAACAATAATCCTTGTGACAAATTTGGCCCAGCTGCCAACCTTGCTGAGTCACACACACACACACACACACACACACACACACACACTACACCCCTACACCCACACATACTACACCCCTACGCCCAAACCCACACACACACACAGAGACGTACACCCACCCACACACACACACACACACACACACACACACACACACACACACAGAGTCTTGCAGACCATTATTGTGGTCTGGCCATTACTCATTGCACGCGGGGTGGTCGTTCGTTTAGCAGCGCTAGTCAACAATGGGGTATTAGTTGCCTGGAAACCAAGTGCCGCTGGAGTAGCAGGTGCATTGAGACGGGAGAGTGTGAGTGTGCGGACTGTGGTGCTGGTGGCGATGATGAAAATTGGCCTCCTCTTCCTCCCTGTGTGGGGAAAAGTGTTGGGTGGCCTTTTTTTGCCCGTTTTATCCCCAAGTGAATTGATTTTCATGCATTCTGTCCTCGCCTCTCTCGCCTTTCATCACTAAACAGTTTGTCAGAAGTGCAAGTGTTTAATTTTTTTTTTTTTTCATGTATGGCCCCATTTTGATGTGTGAGCGTATTCGCTTTTAAATTATTCTTTCTTTTCTTTTCTTTCTTTTGGCTTTCCTCTCTTCTATACCCAATTTGCCTATCTCACGTATGGCTTTTCTCTCTCTCTCACACTCACTCTTTCTCTCTCTCTCTTTCTCTCTCCTTTTGCAGGTGGTCCATTCAGCAAGTGGAGAGTGTTGTGGATGTGAGAGCTGGCTTCTCCACCCCTGTCAGAGACGGCTGTCCTCTCAGTGGCGTGCGTGTGCGTGTGGTGCGTGTCCGTTGTGTGTGCTCTTCGCGGCGGGTGCCCGGCGCTACTGGGCCGTGCCGCAGCGGACCTGCATCTCGTCTCGCGTTTCTGGAGCTTTCCAGGAGGCTGTGGCATCTCTTGGGATCGGAGGGGGGAGTCGAAGCTGCCCACCCTCTTTTTACGCCAGTTCTCCATCGCGTGCCATGCCAACAGGTAAGGCAACTGCCCTGTGCACTTTATACTTACACACACTAGCTCCTAGGGCTTCAGCATGGAGTAGTTTTACTTTATCTGTGGATATCTGTACAACAGCCTGCAGTGTAGAACACTACTGATGAGTGTGTGTGTGTGTGTGTGTGTGTGTGTGTGTGTGTGTGTGTGTGCATGTGTGTGTTTGCATGCACGTGTGTGTATGTGTGTGCGTGTGCGTGTGTGTATGTGTGTGTGTGTGTGTGTGAGAGAGGTGGATTTGGTTGACTTTGACTGGCTTTTCAGCCAAATGTTGGGCTTTTATGCAACTGTATTTTATATTCTTTGGGAATAACAACAACAACAAAGATGTCCTCATACTATGGTTTGGCCTGGTTAGGTGTCCTTAGCTGTGCAGTTCTCACATGCTTCCCTGTGGGAATGTATGACCCTTGTATAACACCACTCTCCAGAACCTCTATATATCTTCATAAAGATAAACACATCGGCCAAGTTAAAGACAAGATGGACTCCTGGAACCCTGCACGTGGTCTTCCCTCAGAAACAACCCCCACGCTGCCAGCCACATGTGGAAAATACTTATATTTATACAGAACTGATGGGCAACCTGCTCCAGCTCTCATAAATGGAGATAGGCAGACGGATATGGGTCCTGTTTGTGTGTGTGTGTGAGTGAGTGTGTGTGTGTGTGTGTATGTGTGTGTGTGTGTTTAACTTGTGCTGTTTCTTTCCACTGTTGCCATCAGATCAGCACACATGCAGAATTCCATCTCGAAATAGCATTGACTGCTTCCAAATTAGTCCGGTCCATGCGTGTCCTGTCGAGGAGAGAAGGCACACACAGACAAACAGGAGAGCGGAGATGAGCAGAGGCCAGTGCAGGAGATGGCAGCCACAGAAAGGATGGCTCCCATTAGTACTCCCAGTGTTTGTCGTACGGTACAGAGGTCGGCTATTCACAGAAGCATGAGCTCAGAAAAAACGTGTGTTTCCAAGAATCTTTTTTTTAAGAGCCTATTTCTGGGACTGATTAAAGTGAAATTCAACCTGGAAATGGTTTACCCTCGTGGAAAAGCAAGTGTTAAGAGATTACAGTCAACACTACAGTAAAACGGAGCACGTCATGCCTTGTTTTATGTTCAATGGAAATTTTTGAGATTGGGATGTGCGGGTCACAAGAAGTGCCAGTGTGTGGAAACTAGTGTGCGGATGCTAGTATGTAGTTTCTGTTTTGTTCTGAGCCACAGATCAGTTTTTTTTCCCCTTGTGGATGATCCTTTTTCCCGGCGCTGTCTCCCTCAGGGGCAAAGATGCCATTTTCCCATGAGCCATTTTTCTATTCCCACATGACCTTTAACACAGGCCATCAACGGCCAATCGCGTTTGTCCTTTCGAACCACATATGGCTGTCACCTCATGAGTTGCACAGCGGAGGATGTGGATGTTTCTCATGCTTTCTTGAGAAAAACAATGGAGACATTCGAAAGCAGACAAGTTTCCTCAAAATCAGTTACATCGATGCACAGGACACATGCCAGAGTGATTGCAGAGTCTATTCTGAGCGAAACCAAATACACATTTGAGCTGTACATATATTCTCAGGCCTTGCACTGGCATAATAAAATAGACATTTTGTCAATGGCACCCTCTACCACATGCCTAGGCCCCATGTTTTCATGGACAACATGAAAATTTCTACGTCACCCCAAACTTTGAATGGTACCATACATATATGTAGATGTACGTGTATGTGCAGACATGCACTGGGTATGACCTGGGTTATGTTGTACACGTGACTGCGAAGTTTTGTTATCGCATGACGGTGAATCAACTTGCTGTGAAGCCTCCCGTCTGGAACCAAATGTCCTCTGTTACGCGACACCAGACTTGCGAAAGTGTCAGGAACACAAACTGCTGGCCAACACATGAAAGGCATTCCCAGCTCCTTCTAGGCAAGGTCTGGATGCCAGCAGCTGATCTGGACACAGTAGCAAGGGAATATGGGGCATTCGGTCACTGCCCAAGGTTCAAATGTAATCTGATTTGAATACATTGTGAACATGATCCCTGTTAGAGGCGGCACAGAGCTTATACCTTCAGTTTGAGCCCAGGAGATGAGAGAGAAAGAAACAAACAGAGAGAGAGAGAGAAAGAGAGAGAGAGAGACTCGGTGAGAAGGTGCCGCCACAAGCACCCTTGACTTCAGCAATCAGCCGGGGCTCACCGCATTCATAATGTGATAATAAATGCAGAGCATTCAGCCCAGGACTCTCCTCACCCGACAGTCTCCTCAGGTGGGAACCTGTAGAATGACTCTTAGATCATCAAGGTCGCCGTCTGCAGCTGTGTTTTTATAAGAGAGATCTAGCCCAGACAGTTTGTGCTCTCTCTCTCTCTTTCTCTCTTTCTTTCTTCTTTCTCTCTCTCTCTGTCTATCTCTCTCATTCTCTCTCTTTCTCTTTCTCTCATTCTCTCTCTCTCTGATTCTCACTCTCTGACAGTCCACCTGGTGGGGTTTGGGTAGGAGCATGGAAGCAGCATGTTCCCTATTCAGTTTGAGCCTTTTGTTTAATGCAAGTTACATAAGGGGGGCATAGGAGCTTAGGGAGGCCTAAGCAAAATACTATGCTGGGAGCAGCTAACCACTCACTCTGGACTCTCCCTCTGCACTCTATAATACTGTATGAGGCACAGATAAACCCTTTCTCTGCCTCTCTATCTCTCTCTCTCTCTTTTCTCTCTCAATGTCTCTTTCTATCTCTTTTCCCTCTGCCCCTCTCCCTCGGGTTTCAAATAGTAAGGACCCCCACTGGCATGACAAATAGGTCACTTGAAAGCATCAAAACAAAATTCAAAGCATACCAAAACAACAATACATGCACAACTCTTTCTCTCCCCTTTCCTTTCTCTTTCTCTCCCCTTTCCTTTCTCTTTCTCTCTCTTTCCTCCCTCTCTCTCACACAGTGGCCTCCAGCACAGGCTTTAGCCCCAGAGCTCCCTAAGGTCATGAACCAGACCCACATGCTGCACATGCCTCTAGAGCCAGTCAGGCTGAAGAGATGAGCTAGTACTCCAAAACACACACACACACACACACACACACACACACATGTACATACACACACACACGCACACATACACACACACACACACACACACACGCACACACACACACACGTACTTACACATACACACACACATACATACACACACATGCTCTCACACACACACAGACACATACAGACGCGCACACACACACACGTATATACACAATCACACACACGCACACACATGTACATACACGCACACATACACACACACACATACACACACATGCTCACACACACACACACACACACACACATACGTACTTACACATACACGCACACATACATACACACACATGCTCTCACACACACATACAGATGCGCACACACACACACGTACATACACACACATATACACACATGCTCACACACCACACACACACACATGTACATACACATACACACACACATGCTCTCACACACACACAGACACACACAATGCACACACACACACACACACAAGTACACACACACACACACACATACACACAGTGTCATAGGGACATTTTTGTTATGCCTGCTGTTGAGAGGACAGCGTTGTGGGGACAGTGGTGTGTGACAGCATTGTGGCATTCATTTGTAACATTATATTGATAAGGCGTTGTTACCAGTGGTACCAAAAAGTGCCCACATCAAGCAGACCTCTCCAGTAAGCCCTCTATTGTCATAAACAAACAAAACTCCCCACGGCACCTCTCGAGAG
Organism: Tenualosa ilisha; assembly: GCA_015244755.2. NCBI lineage: Eukaryota > Metazoa > Chordata > Actinopteri > Clupeiformes > Clupeidae > Tenualosa > Tenualosa ilisha. Next base: position 162,665 of record PYXC01002643.1, read on the forward strand.
GAGAGTATTACAAGTAAGAGGACAATGCTGTGTGGACACTGTTGGCAGGAGGGTGTCAAGAGGAACATATTGTGGAAACGGCATTGAGATGAGCATATCGACCATTGAGCATATTGAGAGGACAGTCAGCATATGGAGAGCCTGGTGACACAGTGTTGACAGATTGGTGCTGTGGAGCATTATTGGGACAGGTTTAGTGAGGACGGCGTGTCAAGGACAGCGCTGCAAGCGGTCTTATTAGGCCAGTGTTCTAAAAGTGTTTGTGAGGATTGTTTAGTTAAGGCAGCGTTCTGAGAGAATGGTATGGGAATGGTGTTGTGAAGAAAGTGGTATTTGGAAGAGAGAGAGAGAGAGAGATGGAGATGCATGTCAGTGGGGTTTTGTGTGTGTGTGTGTGTTTAGATTTTTCGACAGCCTAAATCACATTTTGAGAGCTAATGCAGAAACAACAATCTACAGAAGTAATTTCTTACTTTTAATAAATAAATAAATAAATAAATAAATAAATAAATAAATGAAAATTTCTGCTTCATTTTTCTTCTCCGAGCAAGCCAACAACATCTCTGGCATAAACGCAGTCATGACAAGGTCCAAGGTCCGGCCAAGTTTTGCTCTCTATCTGATGATATTCCTCATCAGTGAAACTCAACAATGTGGATGCCTTTGTAATGCAGGCCTGAGAGAGGAGACATGCAGCATGGGAACATGCTCACAGCTGCGGGCATGACTGTTGTCTCAGAGGAGCCATGGAGCGATCTTACCGTAATGGGCGTCTGGACGGGACTGGTCCACCCACAGCTCCCACCATTGACTGAGCATGAGAGGCTGGAGCGTGTGCTGTCCTGCGATTGCTTTGGCTTTGATCGGCTGATTGTAATGGCCAGCAGCTGGGATATCGGTGCTCACCTGAGACCGTGGGAGTGTGTGTGTGTGTGTGTGTGTGTGTGTGTGTGTGTGTGTGTGGGAGACACACTAGTGGTGTGTCTGCGTGTAGTGAGACGAGGGGGTGCTTGGACTCTTCTTCCTTCATATGTGGTCTGCTGGATGGAACCTGACCTCCTTGCTCAGGCTCCCTGTTATGCACAGTATGTTCAACATGCAGCCCAGAGGCCCGTGTGTGTGTGTGTGTGTGTGTGTGTGTGTGTGTGTGTTTGTGTGAGAAAGAGAAAAAGAGCGATATGACTTACTGTGCTTGCGTTTCTGTGCTTACAGAAACCGAGAGAACGGAAATGATATCAGAAGACTTTGTGGTCAAGACAAGAAGGAGAACGTTTGTGTGTGTGTGTGTGTGTGTGTGTGTGTCTTAGGTGAGAAAGACTGAGAGCACAAGAGAACAGAGAGAGCAGAAGAGAGTGAGAGGGAGCGGCAGAGAGAGCAATGAGTGACAGAGAGAGGGTGAAAGTGGAAGAGAGTGAGAGAGAGACTGAGAGAAAGGGAGGGAGAAAGAGCGAGGGAGAGCGAGAGAGAGAGACAGATAGAGCGAGGGAAGGAGAGAGAGAAAGAGGGAGGGAGGGAGAGAAACAGAGCAATGGAGTGAGAGAGAGAGAGAGAGAGAGAGAGAGAGAGAACAGGATCTGATCCCTCAGCTGTTTGCCATCTCTTAAACGCTTTACCGCCGTGGTGACAAGCGCTGCTTGCCTGCATGCGCTGCCAGCAGCGGTCTCTCCATTCCTTCTCTCTATCTTTTTCTCTCTCTCTCTCTCTCTCTCTCTCCCTCTCTCCCTCTTTCTCCTCTTCTCTCTGTCTCTGTCTCTCGGTGGTGAGGCATGGAGCTGTCTCGCCGAATGTATCGACAGCCCCTCAGTAAGTTGAGCTTGACTTTGCTGTTTTGTGGTGGCTTGCCTTGCCGTGCGTGATGTGATTTCACACTTGCGTGTGTGTACTTTGACCAGTAAGCTGAGTAATTCCCCAAATGAATGTACATGTTTTATTCATGTCAGAATTACCTTGAGTTTGTCTATATTGGTGTGAGTGTGTGCATTTCTCTATTAGTGCATGTGTCTGTTCTTGTGTGTGTGTGTGTGTGTGTGTGTGTGTGTGTGTGTGTGTACATTGTACAAGTCCTTCATTGTCAGTAGTGATGTAATGATGTTGATTAAAAAGTGGTCTTGAGAGAAGTAGAAATTTGAATGCTTGGATTGTTTCCATGGGTACGGAGGGTGCTTCAGTAGCCCAGGTGGAATGCTAGGCTGTGCTATCTGGCTATAAGAAGGCACCACATCAAAGAGGAGAGAGCTTATCTTCCCATTTAGTACCAGCCCATTCCTTTCCCATCTCCGCCTCCTGTGTCGTTTTAATGCTTGTTTGAGTGTGTTTGAAAATGTTTCTTGGGCAACCAACTTGACCCGTCGGTGTTTTGGCTCTGTGTATTCCTTTACCGTATGTCTACAACTCTGTGGACTGTGGATTTTGGGTGGATCTTCTTTGAAAGTGCTTGTTTAGTAGTCAGAACCGTTTAATAGTTGTGTAGTTGTTCAGTATTTAACCACTAGATTGTGTGATAGAGACATGACCCGTTCGGTTGTCAGTCTACCAGAATGTTCTGTGTATTTCTCCCCACAATTTCACTGCACGTCTTATGCCCAGCATCACTATGCATGGGACAAAATTTCCTTGTATTCCTTGTTTCTATGTTCTATTTGTCAGCATTATTCTCTGTGTGTTCCTGTGTCAGTGTGGGCACTTCTATTTGTCTGCCTTGTAATGAACCTCTCATTGTCACACCCTCTAGTTTCATATATTTAATTAGATTTCATAGTTAGTTACATTTTTGTATTCACTCTTCAGGAAAATGTTCACCGTACAGGCATCTTCCAATGCTAGTGTTTGACTAGTGTTTGTGTAAGACTGTCAGGAATAGCCATGTTTTACAAATAGAAGTGGCAAGGCCGAAGATGAAGGTCTGTTTTCTCTCACCGTCCACTCTTTTCCTTGGCTGCTAATCCAGTAACAAAGCACTGCAAAGTGCCCATACATAAGTGCGATGTGATTAAAGACAGGTAACGTGTTTTTTCGCGGACGTGTTTGAGCGATGGAGACGCCACGCTGCCGCCACTGGCTTTACGTCCTCGGTGCCTGTCTGGTGTTGACCACGTGGCGCAGGGGACACAGACGATATCCAGAGGACCATTAGCGGCGCAGCCTCCGGGCTGTTTACCCCCCCGCTGCCACGACCCCTCTGGATGTATGCGTGGAAACGCTAGGATAGAGAGCAGCCAGTGGCCCAGACACACACACACACACACACACACACACAAACACACACACACACAAACAAAGACACAAACTCACACTCCTGTACACAAGTGCTATGGAGCGCCACTGCTCCATCGCTATGCTTTGGAAGCTTCCCAAATCAAGGCGCGCTAAGTGCACTTTTGTCATTTCTCCGCACTACAGACGAGCACGTGGGTGTACAGGCCTGTAATTACCCAAGTCTTGATGAAATCCTCTGACATCTTTTTCTACCTCTTCTTATTTCTTTCTATACAAGTCCACCCTGCTCTCTCACACACAGACATCAGAACAAGACAGACTGAATCTGCTGCACTGCAGCATCTTGGCTTATATTGTATGTCTGCCTGCCATCTCCAACGTGCCCTTGCAACTCGTCAGTTGAGCGCTCAAGTCTTCGTCTTTGTCCCTCTTTTTGTCTTCTTTGTCTTACCCTCGTTTTTTTGCTTCCTCCAGCTGAAATGCTACTCTTGAAAAATGGCTGTTTATTTTCCATTTGAAAAATGATTCTGTGTTTGTCTCTCTCTTTCTTAGTCAAACCCCTTAGCGCTGTCACATGTTTGGGCATATTGTTAGTTTTGTACGAATAACAATTATTATCAAACAAACAAAAGTTTTCTGTTTTCTCTTCATTTTTGTCTGTCTGTCCTTCGCTCTTATTTTCACCAACATTGTTTCACCCTGCTGCTAGAATGCTAATTTAAAAAGCTGATAAAAAGACAGCAGTGCTTTTTTTGATGATGTTGTTTGTTTGTTTGTTTGTTTGTTATTGACATTCCTCATGTTCTCTATCCCCCTCCCCAGAGCGACAGCTGAGTTCCCCCATGGCGGGCTGTAGCAGTGGCAGTGGCGTTGGTGTCACTTCCCCGATGGGTCCAAGTGGCGTTGGCTCCGGCGGCGGTGGAGCCAGCAGTGTCACGGGTGCGGTGAGCGGCATCAGCAAGGAACTGGTCGAGCTGCGCCACCTGATCCAGTTCCCGGAGGAGATCGCCGCCGTGCTCACCGAGCAGGAGCTTCAGCTGTTCCGCCGCACGCTGCCCCTCGACTACCTCAGCTTCCTCACGCACGACCTCACGCCACCCTATGCCACCCAGTATCACCACCGCCACAGCCCAGGCCAGGGGCAGGACCAGGGCCAGGGGCAGGACCAGGGCCAGATGGCACCACTCAGAGAGGAGGAGAGTCTAGGCAGGAGCCAGTCACAGCTGCACCAGCAGCAGCATGCCCAGCTCCGGATGTCCCTCTCAGCTCCCGCTATGTCCACCTACAGCCAGCCATCCAGCACAGTGGAGGACCTTGTGGCACGCTTTAATGAGGTGGGTTTGTGTGTGTGTGTGTGTGTGTGATATGTGTGTAAGTGTGTGTTTGTCTATGCAATTTGTGCATGTGTTTTTATTCCTCTGTGTATGTTGCACATGGATTCTGCATGTGGTGTTTTCTGTGTGTGTGTGTGTGTGTGTGTGTGTGTTTGTTTCTCTGCTCATAAGAGGCTCTATTCTCTTGGCTTTTTTTACATGCGGTTGTCTTTGGCGACCGCTCTCGGGTTACTCAGGTTTTTATTGGCTTTTCTTCAGCACAAACTCAGCAGGGATTTTATGCATTTAACCTGGTTTCTGTCTGCAGATTAAAGACTTGACTCAACTCTGAGTCACTTATCAGAAGACAGATTCCACCCGCTGCCCTAATACATCACAGAGTCACAGACATCGCTGCACATTTTAACCATCCTTCCTCTTTATTAGCACATCTACTTCCATGCGATACACCGCAGGACGCCTGCTTTTGCGCGCCTCAGCGGACGCATTACTGTCCAAGAGAGTAAGGGTTTCTTGTGATCCATGTGAACTTTACGCTGTTCATTAATGAGCTTTGCTTAGGTCACTGCGCATGTTGGAGGACAACGAATCATCTGTCTGTACGGAGAGCAAAAATGATCCGGTATTAATCTTGAAACCGTGCTGTGAACAGCAATCAGTGCAATGAGTCCTGAGTGACTGTTTATTCTGTACACTTGCCAGAGTGTCAGACGTGGGTCTCATGGTGATGATGTCATGGCTCTGCTGCACATGCCTGTAGGTCTCAGGAAATTAGTGTCACTTCGAGGCTGATGCACAGTATATCCATATTAGGCTAAAGCCTTTGGGCTGTGACATGTAGATATCAGTGTGTCCTTAGAAGTTCACATATACAAATAGAGTGTTGCGTTTTTTTTTTTTTTCACAGACTAGACCATTCGAGGGACAGGCAGTATATGAAAAAGTTTAAGAGACAGAGAGAGATAGAGATATACATAGAGACAGAGAGAAAGAGAGAAGAAAGATTTCTATCTCTCTCAGATAGCCTCCCTTTCTGGATGGATGGCTGTATTTTATGTCTTTTATTTATGTCTGACAGTTTGAAATAAAACTGGTTTAATCAAAGGGCCAAAAACAGACACCTTGACACATAAAATGTAATTCCCTTTGTCTGCTCCCAGCAACAGAGAGTCACATTTAGTAATGTGTGCTGCTGCCTCTCTGAATTGAAAGCACACAATATATATTAAATGCACATATATTCTGACAAGATCATTTGGAGGAGATATTTGACTCAGGTGCTAGAGAGCATGTCAGGCCAGCTGTGGAGGTTATATCACTGAAGAACATTCTGCTTGTAGAAATTAAATGAATTGAAAATGTGATTAAATGCAGATTTGTGTGATGGATTGTTATTACCGTAATGGTTCTGGTGATTGGTGGTGTGTGTGTGTGGGGCGGGGGGATGGAGTGCTGAACAGGTGGACTGTTTTACAATCAGGGTAAGCTCTTGACATTGTCTGCATACATGTTACTGTGGCTCACAATATGAGATTATGTTACCAAAAAAGCCAAACCAAAACCAAAAAAGAACAGAAGATTCTCTTTCTGTCAGTGTCTCAGATTTCATTCTACACCTCTTTAGCACGTCATATTGACAAAATTAATATCTGAGAATAGTTTTTCAGAATGAAATATGAAAAAATATATTCATACTTGTTTCAAATATGATATTTCTTCAGGGCCCAACAAACCTCCTTACCCTGATTATAAAACTGTGTATGCAGTTGCTGTTGGTAATTAACAGCAACAGACAAGCTTAAATTCTGGTAGACTGAGTGTGGCTGTGACTGTTTTTCAAGTTTAGGGATTTCTATAAGATTTGATTAAATTGGTCATGATTTCTGGTAGATTGATTGAAATTGTGAGATGGTATTGGACACTGTTGTCTGATGCTGTTGCTGTTACTGGGCTCAGATGCTCCCAGATGATGATGTATGTTGTTGTTTCTCAAAGGTCTTTCTCAGAGACTGTGCTTTGACTGCCTGCAGATTTCTCCCTGGAGATAGCAGACTACTTGTAAAGGTCCAGTCTGCCTTACGTAACTCTGTAAGCAGATACACTGGAAGTGCTTTTCCGGCCTAAGCCCTCTATGACATTAGCGTGTGTTGTGTGAGAGAGAGAGAGAGAGAGAGAGAGAGAGAGAGAGAGAGAGAGAGAGAGAGAGAGAGAGAGAGAGGAGAGAGAGAGAGAGGAGAGAGAGAGAGAGGGAGAGAGAGAGAGAAAGAGAGAGAGAGAGAGAGAGAGAGAGAGAGAGAGAGGAGAGAGACAGAGAGAGAGAGAGAGAGAGAGAGAGAGAGAGACAGAGAGAGAGAGAGAGACAGAGAGAGAGAGAAAGAGAGAGAGAGACAGAGACTCTGTGTGTCTGTCTGTAACCAGAGAGGTCTGGACCAGCCTGTTAGAATATTTGGGATATGATAATTCCCTGCTGGGCTTAGTGCATGCCCGCACACATACAAACACACACACACACACACACACACACACACAACAATCAGACTTACACTTTCACACTCACACAACCAATCTTATACTCTCACAGGTCTCAGTGACAGAACTTGTGCTTATGTAACCTGTATGACTTTTTGTAGTAGAGGATTTGAGTGTGTGTAGCGGTTAAGGAACTTGGCTAGCATGCAAGTAGCCTGAAAAGTTGTGGGTTCAAATCCCAGCTGCCACCATTGTGCCCTTGAGCAAGGCACTTAACCCTAAGTTGCCCTAGGGGAGACTGGCCCTGAACAATTGATAGTTGACAAAATGTAAGTCTCTTTGGATAAAAGCGTCTTCTAAATGCATTAATATAATATATATATATAAATAATGTGTGTGTGTGTGTGTTTGTGTGTGGTGTGTGAGGTTGTGCTTCTCCTCTCTTTCTCTCTTAGGTGTCAGGTGTTTGTATTTTGGGAATTGTTGCATAGTTACAGTATAAAAGATCAAATGCTTTGGTTTATCATTCTTTTTTATTTCTGTCGCTCTCTCTCTTTGTCCTCCTCTCTCTCTCTGTCTACACTTCATTCTAATATATGGGTTTGTGTGTGTGTGTGTGTGTGTGTGTGTGAATGTATATCTGCTGTGTATCCACATACTTACTGACAGTCTTGTGAATGGAAAAAGCCTCTCCGTGTCCTGCATGAAGGGACGGTTAATTTAACGCCACACTCTCTCTCAGACCAAACTATTTATTAAAGAGAGAACAGCCCAGAGCACTGTGTCCCGCAGGACACACAGAGTAGGAGAGGCCAGACTCCACTGAGGACAGACACACACACACACACATACAAACACACACACACAACACACACACCACACACACACATACACACACACACACACATATACACACACACACACACACACACACACAACAACACACACACAGACAACAAACAACACACAACGCACACACACACACATATTTACACACACACATACACACACGCAGACATCAAATACACACACACACACACACACATACACACTCTCTCTCACACACACACACACACACACACACACACACACACACACACACACACACACACAGACACACACACTAGCTCATGTCCACCACAGTAATGACATCCTCCAGCTCAGCCACAGATTCAAATGAATAAATAAATGTTCTGAATGATGGAGTGAGAGCAATTAGTTTCTCATTATTTTCTTATTAAATGGGATGACATCATGTAAGCTATATCATAGCTAACAGCAATAACACATGACCACAAAGACTGGCTTGATTTCTTTTGTAGATTTGGATTGCTGAAATGTATCATTGCTTCACAATTTTAATGATAATCAGATACTGATTAGACAGTCAACATTAGGCAGCATTGGTCCCACTGTTGAGTTGATCCTCTATGATGTTGATCTAATGCCATGCAGACCACCCATTGCATGTAACACTCTCACACAGTCTACATACATACACCCATACACCCAGTTTCATTCTGTTCTCCAAGTCTTGCAGGTCTTGTATGTGTGTGTGTGCGTGTGTGTGTGTGTATGCGCGTGTGTGTGTATGCATGCACCCATGTGTGTGTGTGTATGCGTGTGTGTGTGTATGCATGTGCACCCACGTGTGTGTGTGTGTGTGTGTGTGTGTGTATGCACTGTGTGTGTGTGTGTGTGTGTATACGTGTGTGTGTATGCACGTGCACCTACGTGTGTGTGTGTGTTTGTGTGAACAACACTGGCATGATAAAAGCATTCAAGCTCTTATAAAAGCATCCATTCTGGCCTGTTAGCTTGCTGGATGCATTGCCAGCATGTGTGCCATGGTGACGTGCCATTGAGCGGTGCGTGTGCCGTGGTGGTGTGGCGTGCCGTTGAGCGGTGTGTGTGCCGTTGAGCGGTGTGTGTGCCGTGGCAGCTTGGCGTGCCCTTGAGCGGTGTGTGTGCCGTGGTGGTGTGGCGTGCCGTTGAGCGGTGTGTGTGCCCTTGAGCGGTGTGTGTGCCCTTGAGCGGTGTGTGTGCCATGGTGGCGTGTGTGCCGTGGTGGCGTGTGTGCCATGGTGGTGTGTGTGCTGTGGTGGCGTGTGTGCCATGGTGGTGTGTGTGCTGTGGTGTTGTATGTGCTGTGGTGGCGTGTGTGCCATGGTGGTGTGTGTGCCATGGTGGTGTGTGTGCTGTGGTGGCGTGCTGTGGTGACGTGCTGTGGTGACGTGTGTGCCATGGTGGTGTGTGTGCTGTGGTGGCGTGCTGTGGTGGCGTGTGTGCCGTGGCGTGCCATGGTGTGGCACGTGGCCCGTGGAGTGGCGTGTGTGCCGTGGTGGTGTGTGTGCTGTGGTGGCGTGCCGTGGTGGCGTGTGTGCCGTGGTGACATGTGTGCCATGGCGCCGTGTGTGCCGTGGTGACGTATGTGCTGTTGCGTGCCATGGTCGCACGTGGCCCGTGGAGTGGCGTGCTGTACGTCTCCCATACTGTAAGCAGAACAAGCAGACATGTGGTTCCCATCAGTCTCTCCCTAGTCACTCTGGCATGAGTTTATTTTTCCAGTCATAACACTTGCTAAATCTTTCCCGAAATACCATTATCAAATCAGGCTCAATTCAGCTGGGCTCCTCTGCATGGCATAGCATCCAGCATCCACCAGCACTGAATAACATGTGGAGGCTGAATGCATGTATTAAGAGACAGTCGCTCTATTCATCAAATACATCAAAACATGTAAACCCTGAACGCATTCATCTAATACAGTAAGAGATGCTGGACTCAGTCAGTGTATCTACATGATTGAAATGCACAAAGTAGGACTCTGTTATGTCATTTGGTGGTTTTGGGGTTGAATGATGTATTCTGCAGTGTGACCTATGAGTTGCTTAATGTTTCCTAATCTGTTAGTGTACTGCTGCAGCAGTACAAGAGCACTACAGTGAATGGCTTGATGAGTCCACCATTGTGTAGACTGCTGTGATGGGCACTGGTGTTTGGTATAGTTGATGGACACAGTTCTAGAGAGGTGAATTACTCACAAATGTAGGTGCGCTCTAATTTTTTTGTGAAAGCCTGAATGTGAATAAGGCAAACACGGCATGTCTTTCTTCCTGAATTCCCAGAACATTGTGAAAGTGTGCTTGTGGTATGTGTGTGAGTGTGTGTGTGTGTGTGTGTGTGTGCACGTGTGTGTGTGTGTGTGTGTGCATGTGTGTGTATATATGTATGTGTGTGTGTTTGAGGGAGAGAGCGATAGGGATGTGTGACTCCATACCCACTGCTGATGTGTGTGTGTGTGTGTGTGTGTGTGTGCACGTGTGTGTGTGTGCGTGTGTGTGCATATATGTATGTGTGTGTGTTTGAGGGAGAGAGCGATAGGGATGTGTGACTCCATACCCACTGCTGATGTGTGTGTGTGTGTGTGTGTGTGTGTGTGTGTGTGTGAATGTCAGGTGAGTTCGTGGGTGACATGGCTGATCCTAACGGCAGGCTCCATGGAAGAGAAAAGGGAGGTGTTTTCCTATCTGGTGCACACAGCCAGGTGCTGCTGGAACATGGGCAACTATAACGCTGTCATGGAGTTCCTGGCAGGACTCAGGTAGGCTACGCACACACACACACACACACACACACACACATGCACAGACAGAAAAACAAAAACTCACATACATACACAGTCACACACATTTATGTGCCACAGATAAGCCCTAACTATCCAGCCTGTAACCTTAATCTCAAGCATTGCCCTGTCCCTCTGTGCCTGTAGGTCTCGTAAGGTACTGAAGATGTGGCAGTTCATGTCCCAGGCCGACATCGAGACCATGCGACGGCTGAAGGATGCCATGGCGCAGCACGAGACGTGTGCTGAGTACCGACGAGCACTGAGCCGGGCACGGAACATTCCGGGCTGCAGGGTGGTTCCATTCTGTGGGGTGTTCCTCAAGGAGCTAGCTGGTTCTCTTGAAGGAACCGCCAGCCTCATCAGTCTGCGCCCACGTGAAGATTCCATCGAGGTGAGCCATGTGCACATGCATGGAGAAACACACACACACACACACGCCTTAATCAAATTATTCTTTAAATGAGCTGTGTTTCAACAGCGGTCGTCTTTTCCTTCATATGATGTGAAAACCATTTGGAACCTGCTGTGCGGCAGTGATTCTAAAAATGGAAAAGAAGCTGGGTTGTGTTCTAGAATTTAAACACTAAAATGCTAGTGTGAAATGCTAATGCAAAAGTAGCTCAACCTTTTAGTCCATTGTTGCAATTTTCTTTGTCCTCATACCTCATTAGGACTCCATGCATTTGGGTATGTATTTTGCAAATGTACCTTCAGGTGGATAGTGGTCAGTTGAATGGTAGGCAAACGGACACATTATAGTGTTTATGCATTACTAACTACTAACTATCATACACACATTCAGCCTCTAGTAGTGCATGCACGCATACACACACACACACACGCACACACATATACACACACAAGACCTGCAAGACCTGGAGAACAGAATGAAGTATATTTCAGTCAGTGAGTTGGATCATGATGCTCTCTTAAGTCCATTGAAGAGATTTTTTATGGACATATATGCTTTTTCCCATATTTTTATTTCCCATATTCTGTATCTCATTTTTCCTCCCTTTTTCCCTGAGTCTCTCTTTTCTGGTGAATACTTTGTCGATTGAAATGTTTCCATGCTCTTGGACAGGGCCAAGGCCACTCAGGAGCCTATGAGAAATCAGCTTGAGAGATTCTCTCTCTCTCTCTCTCTCTCCCTCCCTTTCTTTCCCTCTCTCTCTCTCTCTGCCTCTCCCCACCTCCCTCTCTCAGACAACATTATAAGAAACACACTGTGGACATAGCATTCAATAGAAAATAACAGATTGACTCTAGTCAGTCTCAAGTTAGTTAGGAAGTTGTTATATATCAGATTAAACTACTTTATTATGCGGCTCTCCAGACTGCGGGAGGATCTATTTACTTTGAATGGGCCTTCCCAACGTTCGGACATCAGTTATTTCTGTATAATGACCGCTGCAAAAGTATAATGACCTCTGCCAATGGCAACTGTTTTTTTTTTGCTTCAAATTCAGATCTGCATATCAATTATTCACTTTAAACAATGTAACTTCCTTGAAAGTGAAAGGAGATCAGCTGCATTCTAAAGAATGTCTCAAGTTCGAGATGCATTGTGAACTATTTGTTTAGCTGCGAAAGCCATGAAAATTAAATTTAAAAGACGTTTGTGTGAAGGTTTGTGTTGTTTTGGCAAGTAGATGTATAATAATATAATAATATATATGATAATATGTATTTACCTTCAGGACGAAACAAGACCTCTCTGCGTTCGCGTCGGAAATATTTTCCCATAATGACCGGCAGACAATAAATGATCCCTGCCTTATCTGTAACATCACACACAAAATCTTATTCTCTAGAAATGTGTCTGTTTTCCCTTTCATATGATGGCATGTTATCCATACATTTTGTTATTATTATTTTCAGTTTGTGTCCGACTACACTGGTCAGGACCACTTCCTGCAGAGGGTGGGGCCAGACGGCTTGACCAATCAAGAGAAGGAGGGGACAGTCAGCAACATTCTGCAGACCATCCGAAGCTGCCATCGCAGTCTGGAAGCGGAGGAAGGGGAGGAGCCATGTAGCAATGGAAACACCCCCTCCAGGCAAAATTCCCTTAGAGACCGGAGCCACCACCAGTGAGTTACCCAATCACAACTCTGGAATGATCACACAACATTCATTAGAATACAGTATGTAGACTAATTATAAATGCATACACTAAGCATGTATACTTGTAGTATTTCCTTGGCAAAAGGTAAGGCAAGTTGTGAATTTAGGCCAGACTGGTGAGGTTTTCTTCTGTTTTTCATTGGGAGCTGATAAGCCTGGAGAACTTCTCTTCTCTTCTGTCTCCTTGTTTTATCCTTTCTGCAATGCTTTTTTTAAATTTCCCTTATCTTATCTCTCTGTGTGCCTTTCCTCTCTTCCCTGTCTCTCTTTCTTTCTCTTTTTGTCTTTCCTCCAAGCCTACTGCTCTTCACAGATTATATGTCTCCCTCCCTCTGACTCTCTTTTCATCTCTCTCCCCTGTTTTTTCTCCCTCTGCTTTTCTTTCCCCATCTTGCTTTCACTTTATCTTTCTTTCTTTCTGTCTGTCTCGCTACATCTCTCACTCCCCTTCTCTCTCACTCTACCTTGCTCCTGCTATCCTCGGTCACTCCTATTTCCCAGGTCTAAGATAAGCCTTTTGAGCAGCAAGCCTTTTGGCTCCAGTATTGACTGCTTTTAAGTGCAGGAGTCCCCTTAACCAGCACTAGAAGCTGATTTTGACCAACATCTTTACACCGTAAACTCCCCCGCTATGGGATTTTATGAAAGACTGAACAGTTCTTTCCCCCATACCTTCACTGGGCTTTGTTAATTTCAATACTGAGTCTGGTTATTTACATGTTTCCCTGTCAGCACGAGAAGGTCTTCTAATGTTACCTTGCACTGAAGGCCCACAATTTAGAACCCAGCAATAGTTGGGAGTTAACTTTCCCCTAAAAGGTACACTTGTCTTAGTGTTTGTCTTAGAGAGGTTGAATGTTTTGTTTTTGCCAAATGGCGCAATGTTTTTTTCCCCTCTCTCTTCATGACATACTGAAGAGAATATGTAAGGGTGAGCCATTGCACCGTGGGAGTCACGTCTATAATGATGCAAATTAGGTTTTCATGTTATGTATTTTTGATCCACACTTTGTTTATTAGTAAAAATCACACAGCCAAACATGGCTCATGTTCCATACAGGGCATGGCTTGTCTGTTTTTCCTTCTGCTCCTTCATCTCTGACAAACTAAGCTCACGCATGGCTCTCTGCAGGGGAAAAAATAATTATGTGTGGAGTAGAGGGGGTGAGGGTCTCTCTTTTCTGTGAATCGATGGGAAGGCATTCAGACTGCTGCAGCTGAGGAGACATCTAATCAGCGTAGGCTCTGTTGCCACCGTCTCGGCTGTCTAGCAGGTCTGCAGGACCTCCCTCTTCACAAGGCGCAGGTCGGAAGCAGAAAAAGTAAAAGCACACAGAAAATGGAGAAAGCAAAAACAGACAAGAGGAGCTACAATTACTGATGCTTTTTTTTTCTTAAAAGAGGTTGGGGGATGAGATGTAGGTGGTCCTGTGTTTTCAGGTCACAGCATGGTGTTGTGCCTCAAACATGCACCTTCTGATGCAATTACTTTTTTTTTTTTTTTGGTCTAAGTGAGTCATCTTTGTATTTGTCGTCACCATCACCCAGAATAGTGATTCTGCTTCCAGTGTTGTTTTTAGTATGACCTCCCTCTTTGTCTCCTCACCATCCTCCTAGTTCACTGTCATTCAGGACTCCCACCGAACCAAAACGTGTTCAGTAAGTTGCTCACACAGGGACAAGTGTTCACAAATGCACCACATACACACACACACACACACACACACACACACACACACACACACACACACACACACACCAGAACTCAATCAGTCTATTTAATGATGCATGGTGTTTGTACAAGTTAATTTGGGCATTATGATACTGTGCAGTGGTGTTTGAAATCACACTTGTGTATCTGTTTCTTCTAATCAAGACACAACTCTGCTTTGCTCTCTAATCATTGTGGTTGTGGTAGACAACGTGTCAAATTATGTCTATAATCTCTGCACTGTCAATTGTCAGAATTCTGCATAATTCTGCATATTTATCACATAATAATGCATTGTGTACACTGACATGAACAAACCAAATAGTTCTTATACAGTTTGCGTAACATGGTATAAAGGAAAATCCTGAATGTGCATGTTGAGATGATCAGTGTGTTAACTGGCATGTCAACCTTTTTCTATTCCTCAATTAGTTTAATTAAGTTTGTCAAGATGATGCATCGCCATTGTGTCCTCATCATTGCTAACCCATTTTTTGTTCTGATTTGCCAGGTTTACTGTTGGGGACCTCTCCGACTCCGAGACCGACCTATCAGATCAGTCTAAAGTGGAACCAGACTTCCAGGGCGTGGAGGAGACCCAGCGAGCTTTTGGCCATGGCACCGAGCTCATCCCTTGGTATGCGCTGTCCATCCGGGCCGATGTGCACCAGTTCCTGCTGCAAGGGGCAACCGTCATCCACTACGAGCAGGACACCCACCAGACCGCCAGATGCCTGCTTAAACTGCAGCCTGATAACTGCTTCCTCACCTGGGCTAAGATCCACAGTGGATGCCCCGCCAACGGCCGTCTCCGGAGCCCAGGTGGGTGTACTGTTTGGTATGCAGGTGTAGTGTTTCTCTTGAAGAGTGGGTTTTGGATTTTGAAGGATTTTTTACTGGTTCTCTCTGGTAAAAAGTAGCAGACTGTAGCCTCCAAAGATATGCCTGTAACTGAACTATTTCACTGTTGTGTTTTTTTTTTTTTTTTTACTTTCATTTTCATATTCTCATAAAACTATTATAGTCCCATCCATTTTTGTTCGGTGTTGATGTAGGGAAGGCATGCCACTGCAGTAGCTCCATTTTCAAAAATATTCAAAAATGGTGTGGGTTTTTTTGTGCTTCTCAGTGGATTAGTGAAATCAGTTTTGTTGTTTTAATTGGGTAACCCTACTACAACTGTTCTGATGTTACCTGAAAGTCAAAAAGAAATGATGAAAACTGAATTTAAATGACTTTTATAGGATTTTGGAAAAGGGCTCTTCAGATATTAGTGTTAGACGTAGTGGCATAAAAGTCAAAGTTGTCGAGAAAATAACTGCTCAAGTAAAGCACAGATACTAAGAAATGGTACTTAAACACAGTGATGTGAGTGTTTTGTTACTTTGTTGCTTTTCTTCTCTGGAGTAAGAGCATATTATACACCATTGTTGTTTACTGTTTTCTAGGAAGCAGCGGTCAGGACCTCCCCCATGTCCGGCCGCAGTGGTGTGGTCAGTCAGTGCTGTGTGGTCTGGCTGACGGCTTCCTGGACATGGGCGTGGTGAAGGCCGTGTACCTGGGGCACCCTGGTGCGGACGTGCCAAGTGTGTGTGCACAGAACAAGCTTCCAGTGACGCTGAGCGCCCAGGACAGCGCGCTGACGCTGCTCTTCGGCACACACACTACAGAGAACCGGCTGCTGCATTTTGTGGGGCCGAGTCACACGGTGCGGACACTGCATGATGGACTCACCCGGCTGGTGAGCGCGCTCAGAAGGATGAGGAGGTTCCCGGACCAGAGGTTGCACTGGCTCAGGAGGCAGTATGTCAGTCTTTACCAGGTAAACCTACAGAGTACAGAGGGTGTGTGTGTGTGTGTGTGTGTGTGTGTGTGTGTGCGTGTGCGTGTGCGCATGTGTTTCTGTGTGTGTGTGTGTGTGTGTGTGTGTGTGAGTGTTTGCATGTGTGTTTGTGTGTTTGAGAGATAGAGAGAGACAGAAAGGGAAAATGTGTATGGTTGCAGCTATTAAATTGTCAAGAAACAGAAATGCATCATCATCTTAAAGTTTTGCACATAATAGTTCAACATTCATTTGTATTTTTTAAAAGTCATATTTTAGTATTAGGTGTGTGTTTTTGCAGCAGCCAATTTTCCAGGAAGTAGCAAGGTAACCACAGGTGCTACTAATGACATCATGATAACATCCAATAAGGATCTGATTCTGCTAGACTGCATCAGAATCTTATTGGCTGTCATTAACACATGTGCATACCTTGCCACTTCTTGGAAAAATGGCTGCTGCAAAATTCAGTTCAATTCAATTTTATTTATACAGTGCCTTTTACAATAGTATTGTCTCATGGCGCTTTATAGAAGGAGCACCCATGGAGCAAGGAAAAACTTCCTTATGTTTAGTTAGTCTTGGAAGAAACCTTGGCCATGACCCAAGGGGTTAACCCAACATACAGGAATCATACGGGTCATACAGGAAAAGTACAAAATGGGCCCCTTGAGAAGGTTTTGTTTCGTATACTCTCCTGTGTGTTGTTCTGTAATAGGAGGACGCGAGGTTTGAGGGTCCAACTTTAGCACAAGCCATTGAGTTATTCGGGGGAAGGCGATGGAATAACCCACTCAACATGACAGCCAATCAGAAGAGCAGCTCTCTCACAACAACAGCCAATCAAAAAGCAGCACTCTCATCATGAACACCAATAAAAAGAAGAAAAAAGCTCTAATGCGGGTAATTAGATACTTCATGAGTTGGTAAATTACTTAATGTGTGTGTGTGTGTGTGTGTGTGTGTGTGTGTGTGTGTGTGTGGTGTGTGTGTGTGTGTGTGTGTATGTGTGTGTGTGCGCTTCCCTGTATAATACTGAGCATCTGGTTGCATGTGTGGTGCTCCCGCTGATAGTTTACCAGGAAATGAGTGTGTGTGTGTGTGTGTGTGTGTGTGTGTGTGAGAGAGAGAGAGTGTGTTTGCCTGTTTAATCTGGTTGTGCATCTGGTTGTGTGTGTGGTGGTCCTGCTGATAGTTGACCTGGAATTAGTTAAATGAGTTAATGTGCGTGCGTGTGTGTGTGTGTGTTTGTTGTGTTTGTGTGTGTGTGTGTGTGCTTGCCTGTGTAATGCTGGGCATCTGTTTTGGTGCTCCTGCTGATAGTTGACCTGGAATTAGTTAAATGAGTTAATGTGTGTGTGTGTGTGTGTGTGTGTGTGTGAGACAGGGAGACAGTGGAGATGCTACAGATGATGAAATGGTCTCGAGGAAGGTAAAGAATAGTCGAGACGTTTTGGGCCGAAGTGGGTCAGACCCATCAGACAGTGTAGACCAGGATGAGCTGGGTAAGGAACACACACATACACACACGCACACATACATTCACACACACACATATACGCTCTATTCTCACACACACAGACACTCGTCACACAGACAGCAAACACTGCTGGATACACACACTCAAATGCAAATATGCAAACCCATAAACATATTACCTGATGATTAATGTACTCACTTTCATATGTGTGTGTGTGTGTGTGTGTGTGTGTAGATGACAGTGGCTCGTTTGGCCTGCCTGGACCCTTCTCCCTGTCGGTTAGTAAAGCCCTGCCTTTAAGTGCATCTTCCTCCTCCACCTCCTCTGCCTCCTCATCCAACAACAGCCTATCAGCGTCCACCAGCACAGGGTAAAACACACACACATACACACACACACACACACACACACACGTATATGCACTCCCTCACCCACACACACACACACACACACACACACACAGACCCACAGTCACCAATTTCAAGGTGTTGATGTTAGCGATTACTCTAAGTTTGTGTGGCTCTTGTCTCCATAGAAACTGGTCTGGGCGCATGCTGGCGGCTCGAGGGAAGAGTTCCTTGAAGAGCTTTGAGAACCTCATGGGTTCCGACTCCACCATGAGCTTCACTGAATTTGTGGAACTCTTCAAGTCCTTCAGGTCAGTCACATGACCTGAGCTGTGGCCTGAACTGATCTGCTCACATCATCGGGCTCAGCCAATGCAGGTCACCCATACAAATTGTCCCTGGCTCATAGAAGTGTGTGTGTGTGTGTGTGTGTGTGTGTGTGTGGCTGTGTGTGTTTGCGCTTGCATGTGTGTCTGTGTGTGTGTGTGTGTGTGTGTGTGTGTGTGTAGTGTTCGCAGCCGTAAGGACCTGAAGGAGCTCTTTGACGCCCACGCAGTACCATGCAGTCGTGCCACCGCCGACGCTGTGCCAGTCTACACTAACCTAAGTATTGATGACAAACTCAATAGTTCACAACCTGATCTAGGTGAGTGTGTGTGTGTGTGTATGTATGTGTGTGTGTGCGCACGCACATGAGTGCGTATGTGTGTGTGTGTGTCTGCGCACACCTGTGTGTGTTTGTCTGTGCCTGTGTGTGTACGGGCTACAGGCTAGTTCATTTTCTTTCTTTCTACAGGCAAATGCACACTTCCTGAATAAACATATCTGCATGTGTTTGAACTAGTTTCTGGGTTTCTCCCTTTCATTGTGTACTATCTTCTCTCTCTCCATTCTGGACATCAGACCTCCTGACACGAACGGGGGCAGATGTGGGTTTGTCCTTGCGGGCACGGGCCCCTGTTTCAGATGGCCAGAGGCAAATCTGGGATGCCATCGCTGCCTCCAGCATTGTGTCCAATGGCACTGGCGTGGAGAGCACCTCCCTGGGCACCCAGGCCTGGGGGATCACCCAGCTCAACGCC
Organism: Tenualosa ilisha; assembly: GCA_015244755.2. Taxonomy (NCBI): domain Eukaryota; kingdom Metazoa; phylum Chordata; class Actinopteri; order Clupeiformes; family Clupeidae; genus Tenualosa; species Tenualosa ilisha. Next base: position 181,881 of record PYXC01002643.1, read on the forward strand.
TTCCTGGTCAACTATCAGCGGGAGCACCCCACACACGACCAGACACTCAGCATTATACAGGCAAGCACACAAACACACAAACACACACACACACACACATACACGTATATTGCAGTCAGATTACCACAGAAAGCATTGTGCTAAGCTGTGTGTGTTTGTGATATTGCAGAAGTTTGAGCCGTGTGCCAACATGCGTCAGATGGGCTGGATGTCCTTTGAGGGCTTTGCCAGGTCAGTCAAGTCTATTAGATAAGCACAGCAGCGTTTGTCCAATGTGAATCATATCATGTTGATCAGTGATCAATAACGTGCATCCACCAAATAAGATGAAAGTAAAGACCAAAGATCATGATCTTATCATGTCATGATCGGTTGTGCTCTGAGTCACTGTTATGACTTAGGGGGGATCTGTGGTCCAGACGTGGTGGTCTGATTCAGCGTTCTTGGCACCAGGTTTCTGATGGATAAGGACAACTTTGCGTCCAAGCTGGAGGAGGCCCAGGTGAACGTTCCGGATCTGCAGTACCCTCTCTCCTACTACTACATTGAGTCCTCACACAACACCTACCTCACCGGACACCAGCTCAAGGGAGAGTCCTCGGTTGAGCTCTACAGCCAGGTGAGGCCCACCAAGAGCCTCTCAACTGCTATTAGCGGCACGCATTTGTGAGTGAGTGAGGCTATATCAGCTCGAATCAGAGAAGTAAATAATGAGGCAGTTCATTTCTATAGTGCTTTTCATATACAGAGGTGGTACAGTGGGTCTGACATGAATGAAAGCATAAAAGCATAGAGATATAAAAAAAGAATAAATGAGAGTAAACAAAAAATAAAGGGAAAAAATGAATTGTAAGTGTGTGCTATGCATAGTGTGCATAATGCATGTGTGTGTGTGTGTGTGTGTGTATCTCACAGGTGCTACTGCAGGGCTGCAGGAGTGTGGAACTGGACTGTTGGGATGGAGATGACGGCACACCCATTATCTACCACGGCCACACACTCACCACACGCATCCCATTCAAAGTGAGTTTAAAACATCCACTGGCTTCGTTCACGCTCCCCAAATCCCACTATGCCCAGAGGAAAAAAATAGCTTCTTCCAGCGATCTCTTCATTGTCTTTCAGAAATATTCTTTAAGAAGTGGTATATTGCCCATGGCTAAGTCCCATTTAAAATCAATTTAACATCTTAATATACTCTTCTCCTAGTGTTTCTGTTCGCACTAGTCTTTTTGTCCCCAATGGTGTGTGTGCGTGTGTGTGTGTGCATGTGCGGCCGTGTGTGTGTGTGTGTGTGCTTCAATACGATCTTTCTGTCAAAGACAAGACTCTTGGAACAAGTAACTTTTTCCTGTGGCTTCTGTAAATTTCAAACATATATATGATTCAAATTGAATTGAGAGTGTCAGTCAGTGATGCAGTGTTGCAATGTTGCTGCAATGTTCTTGTAGGATGTGGTGGAGGCAGTGAACCGATCTGCATTTGTGACCTCTGACCTTCCCGTCATCCTCTCCATAGAGAACCACTGCTCCCTGCCACAGCAACGCAAGATGGCCGACATCTTCAAGGTTTACATACAGCTCATAAAACAAACAAACAAACAAACAAACAAACAAACAAACAAACACTTGAGTCATTCCTACCAAGGCTGAGCCACTCATCCTGGAGTGGACAGTACGATGCTCCAGTTCTTACTGTAGTGGTAATTCGGAAACGGCTTTGTTTCTGGGAAGACACCATTGTCTGTGTCATTTTATTTCACTGTATGAATTTTAATTCAGTAAGAGTGTCATTATTATTGTTGAACTATCATTTCTCCTCTTAATTATTAAGCTTAAAACTACTGATTTATGGCTTTATGGCTCTCAATTTCTCTTTATTTTTAGCTTTGCTTTTAAAAAGTTTTGTATAAACAAAGATTATTATTATTATCATCAATATGTTATTATATTGCACCTGCAGACAGTGTTTGGGGACAAACTGGTGACTAAGTTTCTGTTCGAGAGCGATTTCTCCGATGATCCTCTCCTCCCGTCACCATGGCAACTACGAGGGAAGATCTTGCTGAAAAATAAAAAGTTAAAAGCTCACCAAGCACCTGTGGATATCCTCAAACAGAAGGCAAGGCCACATGTTTATCCTGTTTATCACAAAATGATCCATAAAAGAGAGAGGCTTCAAATTGTTTCCCAAATTGCAATAATATCATAATAATTTTCAAACCTCTAGGGCAGATAATACACTGAAATAGGATCATTCTGAGTTTTAAGATGGACCTACCTCAAATTCTACCTCACAGTGAAACACTATGGTGTGAAAAAACAGCCACCTGTCTCTGTGGATATTTTGTAGATGACAACTGAAATTATGGTGACTTGGAAAGTTGATGATGAGAATGAAAATTGCCATGTTCTTGCTTTCATGTTCTGCTTGTGTTGCTCCTGTCTCCAGGCTCATCAGCTGGCCTCCATGCAGGCACAGGCGAGTAATGGGCCCGTGTCTGTCACCTCTCCTGGGACCAACGACGAGGATGAGGAGGAGGAGGATGAGTATGACTATGATTACGAGTCTCTGTCCGATGGTGAGTGGAGCTCTGGCGTAGTGTATAGAATCAGAATAGTATTAAGAGAATGAAGCCCCATGATGTCAAGTATTGTCTTACACATTCTGTTTATTCATTAGCTTATGTGAGCACTGTACTGATACTGTATGGCAGTGGCCATATCTTTGCTCTGACACCTCTTGTACTAATGTAAGATTCACTCTCCACGCCACTACTGCATCATCCTGCTCATTTCAAAGCTATTTCCACACTAATGACATCTGCACAAATGATTCCCTTATTATAGTTTCTGGAGTATATGTGCGTGTGTGTGTTTGTCATGTAGTGGATGCTGCAGGATGCCTACATTTCCTACGGGATCTTAAAAGTACTGTCTATCTATCTTAAAAAATATAAAATATTAATAATTGTTAACAAAAAAACATGAAAGGTTTTCATAGTTGTGAAACAATACTTGTTAAATATATAGAGAAAGCAGGAGGCTGACTACAGCACAGGTTTGACTGCTTTGTACAATGTGTGTTATGGATCTGACAAAAAATTCTGGACTTTAGCCCAGTTTCTCTGCCAAAAGCTCATGTAGTTATTAGAGTTTACAAATCCAGATTGATGTTAGAATTTGCTGTCGAGAAGATTTATAGTTGTGCTTAGAGCACACTGCTCGACCTCATTGTTGCATAGCGAATAGGCATTGCCAGTGTTTACTGGCTACTCTCGTTAGCTGAATGGTGATCCTTTCTCACTGCTAGTTACCCTCTGCTGTGTTTTCTGTGCCATGGTCACAAACCCTACTCTCCCTTCACTTCTCAGAGCACAGTCTTTTTTTATCTCCTCCGAGGCATTTTGAGGTCTCTCAGCTCGCTGTGCTCTCTGGCTGGGCAGGCCCTTTTGTCTGTTCCTGCTGGGCATCTGCTGGAGGTGTAGATCTTCTTGACTAGCGCCATAGATCATCATGCCTCTCACTCTCTTTTTTTTTCTCACTTTCTTTTTTCTTTCTTTCTTCTCCCCCCATACGCCTCCTTCCTTTAGCTGACGTCCTCATAGCCTCTCCTGTGTTGTATGGGCAAGAAGGTAAAAAACATGACCTATAAGAAGCTTAAATCTGCAGTGTGAAGTCTGAGCAGCCATCTTGTTTGTTGCCAAGCACTTTCGCATGCTTTGTGTGCTCTCTCTCCCTCCTTCCCTCTTCCTTTTTTTTCTTTTTGTCCCTCTCTCTTCCCTGCTCTCCCTTTCTCTGTGACCTCTCCTTCACCTTATTCGCTCTGTAACCGTAAGCCACACATTTCCTCCTGCTCACATATGTGATAATGCTGTAGGCCTGTTGCATGAGTTTCAGTTTTATACTCGTACCTAACAGTAACACACACTCACTCAGATTATCTTACTCTCTCGCTGTCTTTCTTTCTTTCTTTCTGACTTTCTTTCTTTCTTTTTCTTTTCTCTGTCTGTCCACACACACTCTCACACTTACACACACAGCCTCCTTAGCCTTTGTCTGATCTCTGGCCATACTCCAGCCATTCAGCAGTCTAGCTGTAGGACAGCTGGTTTGTGTCAGACAATTTGTGTGTGAATGAGTGTGTGTGTGTGTGTGTGTGTGTGTGTGTGTGTATGTTTGTGTCAGATACCTTAAAATGTGACCTTGTTAGTGAGATATGTCAGGTGTGTTCTTCTAAATAATTTCTCAGTGTATCTGGAATGGTACAGACCCCCTGCCCCTCCAAATACCCAACCCACACACACACACACACACACACACACACACATGCACACACTATCCCAACTTTCTCGCTCTAGCTAGAAATGGAGGTTCTGATGAATAAGCCAGTATCAACAGGAGCCATGGACACAGGGGCATGATGGGTAGAAGAGACGTGCACCACTGGCGATGTCAGCAGAGGAGAGGGGAAATCCCCTACTAGACATATTCTCAGCCTTGGGGTAGAGGTTAAGGTCAGAATGGTGAAAAAGAGAGAGAGAGAGAGAGAATTAGAGGAATGAAGAGAGAGAGGGGGGGGAGAGAAGGGGGCAGGTCTGGGGATGTTTCTGCTGGTATAAATACCCATATGAATAAACAGGGCGGTCCACGTCATGGGTCCTGTGTTCTCTGGCGGGCTTTGACCCCTGCGGGTGGTAGGGTCCCGTCTGGAGGGGAGCAGAGACAGCTGGGTTCTCAGGACCCCCGTCTGCACCCCCCCCCAGCTCTCCCCATGTGATGGGAGTTTGATGTGCTCCATGTCTCCTGGAAGGAGACTGCTGATCTCTAACCTCTGACCTCCTCTCTAGTTTGCCCTCTCCTCACCCGTCCATTCACCAGGAAATCAGTTTCCAATATAATGTGCTATGTTAGCGTGACGGTGTAAAGGCTACCAAAACATACTTTCATATCAAAAATGTAGTGGATATAAAAAAAAAGAAAAGATAAACAAGAGGAGATAAATGATGAAAAAAGGATGTAAACAAGCAAATAGAATTGGCAATTAAATATGAAAATAACTTTGAACCTTGATCTCCTTCAGTGTATTCACACAAAGAGATGGAAATGAACTGATGATGAACTCTAATGTGTCGTCTTTTGTAGAGATTCACAAGTGCTGTTATGATAATTATGGCAGGCTTTCATGACTGATGAGCGATTAGTGCTGTTCAAAGCTTCCGTGCTGTGAAATGCGCAGTAGTAAATACGTGTGTGTGTGTGTGTGTTTGTGTGTGTCTGTGCCTGTGTCTGTGTCTGTGTTTGTCTGTGGATTAGCAATTAGCAGTGTTGCATGGTCTGCGCAGGTTTGTGCTGATAATCTGATCTTCGTCTGTCATCTAATGTATGTGTGTTTGTGTTTATGTGTATGTGTGTGTCATGTATCTAGACAACATCCTTGAAGACCGACCAGAAGGCAAACTGTCATCTTCGGGAGAAAAATTCCAGTTTGAATCAAGTGATGAAATCCCAAAGAGGGTCAAGAAAGGAGAGGCCAACCAAAGTAAAGGAAAGGTAAGCTGCTTTGTGATTGGCTCAGTTTGTCACATGTATTACAGTGCATCATAATGACAACACAGGTTACCTTAGATGTTAGCTTTGGAACAGCGGCTGTTGAGGTTTGCTGCTTGCTGCAGTTTAATCACTCTTATTGTGTGTGTGTGTTGTGGTTTTTGCCCCCTGACAGATCTTTGACATGGATCTGGGTGAGGAGTTCAATCTGCCACGCAGTAAGAAAGAGGGACGCCAGATTGCTCAGGAACTTTCGGATCTCATTATCTACTGCCAAGCCGTCAAGTTCCCAGGTCCGTAGGCATGACTGATTAGCACGCGCTTACATGGTGAATGTGCTGACTGGGGTGTTATGGATGGAAAATGGTGTGTGTGTGTGTGTGTGTGTGTGTGTGTGTGTGTGTGTGTGTATGAGAGAAAGAGAGACAGAGAGCCTGGGAACCAACATCAACCAACATTTCTGTGTGTGTGCAGGAAAGACAATTGGTTTGTTTGCCATGTTTATATGTGTGTGTATGTGTGTTTGTGTGTAATGCATTAATCTTTGTGTGTGTGGCACAGGACTCTCCACACTGACCCCATCTGGCTCAGGCAGAGGAAAGGACAGAAAAAGTCGGAAATCTATCTTTGGGAACGCTCCAGGAAAAAGCCTCCCTGGAGAGTCTGTTCCCCTGTCGAGGCCCACAGGGAAAGGTACGCCAGGCCCCTCAAACTCACTCTACCTCTCCCTCTCCTTTCTACCTCTCTCTGCCTACTCTCTCTTTCTTCCTCTCCCTCTACCTACTTACCTACTTTTCTGTCTCGCTTCTCTCTCTCTTTCTGTCTTGTTTTTCTTCATCTTCTTCTTTCTCCCTTTGCCCCGCAGTCTCTCTCCTCACCTCCCTTTCTCTCTTTTGGTTCACTCCCTCCCTCTTTCATTTTGTCTTCGCTCTGTTTTCCATTTTGTTGTTTCATTCACAAACCTTCTGGAAGCTTCTGTAGTCTTTTAACCCACTTCATCTGGACTAACATAGTTTGGTTTTAAGCTTAAACCAAATATTGTTAAACATACAGATCACAAAGATACAAAATTAGGATTGTGTAAAATTAAATACAAAATCAATTGTCTTATTCTCGATGGGACTGTTATAAGTGCATTTTGTTTGCAAATATGCAAAAAAATCATTGATCATTTTAATTTGTAACCTGTAGTACAGTTCATTCAGTACAGTGGTAATAACTACCATATTATCTGCGCGCGCTGTCCCTTTGTGACCTCTCTCTCTCTCTGTCTCTCTCACACACACACACACACACATACACGCACACACACACACACACACACATACACACAAACACACGCAGGAATGCTGGAGAGCTCGCGTCCGAGCTGGGAGGAGCCAACGTCTCCACCAGTGGGCCCGTCACCCTCTCTGAGCGCGCTAATCCGCACCCCCAAGTGTTACCACGTGAGCTCTGTGAACGAGAACGCAGCCAAGCGCCTTTGCCGCCGCTACTCCCAGAAGCTGATGCAGCACACACGCAGCCAGCTCCTCCGCGTCTATCCTGCCGCCACGCGCATCGACTCCACCAACCCCAGCCCCCTGCTCTTCTGGCTGCATGGCATACAGCTGGTTGCCCTCAACTACCAAACTGATGGTGAGCGTGCATGTGTGTGATGTGTGAGTGTGCGTGTGTGTGTGTGGGGGGGGGGGGTCGTGTTGCATGAATAAAAGTCTGCACACTGTGAACTCCAGTGGATGAAAAGGTTTAATCACCTTAAACCTTAAAATCACCTTTTTCCACTGGAGCTCTCAGTGTGTGGACTTTTATTTATGTTTTTTCTAAGTGTTTTTGAGTCCAGCACCTACTTTAAACTTTTGATGTGCGTGTGCCTTTTTTCACTAATGTGTAATCATTGGAGGGCACTTTTCCTAAATAACAGAAAAAATGCAATGATTGTATCATAATCAATAAGCATATTTTATGTTCAAGTATAGAACAAATAACAGTTCGTTTTCTATAGACTGGGGGTTGAATTCTGCATTAGTGTGTTGCATGAAGATATAAGTCACGTTTCAAGCCAAATCACCTTTATTTATAAAGCACTGTAAAAACAACAACAGCTGATCAATGCCACACAAGCGAGGTAAGACGACTTGGTAGACAAACAGAACAGACAACATAGAACAGCAATAAGGGGTAATTGGCCCTGTGGTTACTGGGTCCAGAGTGGTGTCTGACGTCCTCCAGTGTCTTCCTGTCTACTTAGCAAAACCACTGTTTCTCAAAGAGGATCTGGGAATTTAACCCCACTGTAGAGATTATCCACTACTGCTGACCCAGCCTACGAGTACTACTCAGCTACTAAACAACTACACATAAATAGCATAGCCTATGCTGCTGTTCCAAGCACAAGGAGTGCTTTATTCCCAGGTTCTGTTTGAAAAGCGATGACCTTCACTTTCCAACACGCCTGGACTTTTGGACGAAGACAAAGATTGGACTCTGCTTTCTTTGTTATGGTAACAAATGCACAATGTGGGGGCCCACTGGTCAGACATGATTTTTCTCTTTTTCCATGATGTGTGCCAGCAGAATTTTCTCAGATCACCCAAACCTCAGAGAGATGCAGATAGGCTCTTTGCTGCTCCAATCTTGGGGATTTGTGGTCACAAAAGAGCAAAACCCTAATTTTTCCCATTTTTATTTTTTAGGATTCTCACCCCCCCCAAAAAAATTTAAGGAGTTGAAATGTAGTCTTTTTTCTGGTTTCCTGTAAAGAGATTGGATGCAGAAGTTATTATAATTTTGCATATGCTTAGTCAATATTATTTTTTCTATTCACTTTCCTTATCTATCCTCTCTCTCTCTGTCTGCCATTCATTCTTTTTCTCTGTCTCTCCCTCTCTCTCTCAGATCTGCCTCTGCAGCTGAACTCGGCCCTTTTTGAGAGTGGGGGCAGTTGTGGCTATGTTCTGAAGCCCCCTGCGCTGTGGGACAGGAGCTGCCCCCTCTACCGCCACCTCAGCCCGCTGGAGAGAGACCTGGAGGGGCTGTGTCCCGCACAGTACTCCCTCACTGTAAGTTACTGTACATCCAAATTCATGGCCAGCGTCTGTATCATCTGTATATTGCTGTACAGTATGTTGGCATGCTTGGTTTTTAAAGCTGATTCTGGTTAGAATAAATGAGTAGATAGAAACTCCATCTTCTCTCTCTCTCTCTCTCTCTCTCTCTCTCTTTCTCTCTTTCTGTATCTCTATCTGTATTTCTCTCTCACTTATATAGGCACACACACACACACACACACAGCAGTTTTTGTGTAAAGACAATCTCCTTCTATCCAGTCCTGTATAGTTCTTATATGTGTATGTAAAATATGCAAAGGAATGTCCCTTCCTTGGACTGTTTAGCATTCAACTGCTGTTTGTCATCTTTGTTGCTTGTAGATATCATGCAATGTAGAGGCCAGTCACTCAACACACGCACACACACACACACACACACGCATACTCAGACAGACCCTGTCCCCACTCATACTGTTTAATCAAACACTGTTGGCATAACAGCAAAAACACTGACAGTGCTATGAACACACCGTTGTGTCACCATGGCAATAAACACAAAGTGTGCTGCATGGATGAAAAGGTACCTCATTCTTACAAACATTTTTTTCCTCCCTTCTTTTTCTGCCTCCTGTGGTGGCTCTGTTTTAGATCATCTCCGGGCAGAATGTGTGTCCCGGAAACACTGCCGCCAGCCCGTGCGTGGAGGTGGATGTTCTGGGAATGCCGGCAGACGCGGCGCACTTCCGCACCAAGGCGGCACACCGGAATGCACTGAACCCGATGTGGGGCCAGAGTTTCCAGTTCCCCATAGTGATGGAGGATTTGGCCTTCCTGCGCTTCAGTGTGGTCGAGCACAGCAGCTCACAGGTCACCGCCCAAAGGATCTTGCCCATCAAAGCACTCAGGCCAGGTGAGAGCTAAGAGACACCAAGACAGGAGACATTAATCAACCAATTAAATGATAAAGACAGGTGAGAACAGATACAAATAGAATACCTCAGTAAGAACAGGTGAGGAGGACAGGTGGCAAACACTTCAGTCTGGACAGGTGGGGACAAGACAGGACACACCTGACAGGAGACGGGACACCTCAATAAGCACAGGTAGGACACTCAGACAGGACACACCTCAGTCAGCACAGTTGAAGACACACTCAGGACACCTCAGGTGAAAACAGACTGTGAATACCTCAGTCTGAACAGGTGAGAACTGACACAGACAGGACACCTCATTCAGGACAGGTGAGAACAGACACAGACAGAATCAATCGGAATAGGTGGGGATTCAGACCTCAATCTGGACAAGTGACTTCAGAAGACCTTTTCTATTTGATCTTATGTTATTTTATGTTATGTAACAAAAGAATAAGAAAAAAATAACTAAATGTTTCTCTAAATGTTTTTGGTTTCATGAAAAGTTTAGATAATCCTTTCACTTGTAAACTGCCATTGTTGTAAACAATGACATCACCTGGTTGAGCTAATCAAGGTCCAAGCCTTTGCTGCACTTACCACAAAGGCACATTGACTCCATCAAACCAGGTGATGTCACTGTTTACCCAGTAAGCACTGAGAAGTGAACGCGACGGCAGCTTACAGGCTCTGCGAATGATAGGATTTTCTAAAAGCATTTTGAGTGTTTTTAAATCCTGTTAAATACAGCTGATACCAATTTTAGTCAGGGATCCTTTTATGAGAGTAAAAATCTTGAATCGCAGCTGCAGCCTCTGTCTATTTGTGTGACCTGATGTCTGTGCGTTGTCTTGATTGGTGTGCCATCGAGGGCAGCTCTGAAGGAAGTGTGTGACACTTGGCTTCCATAACAGCGAATTCCAGCCATTTTTCCCGCTCTGCTCTTTCAACCCGTGGTGTCAGTCCTCTCTGTGAATCTAAATTCAGTCGCTCGCTCTCACTCATTCCTGCCGTGGGGACGGACTGAAGCGTGAAAAACGCAAATGTTTGCCAACCGCAGCCCAATCAGAACTTGTCGTCGCCTTGTAGAGCAGTAGCAACTGGAGCCATGAGAGACATTCACACAAACATGGACGAATTTCATCAGGCCATCGTGTTTGTTTTGCATGGGGACGCTGATGAAAGCCAAACAGACCCTCACATATTTGAACATAATTATGAAATATGTCTGGGGCAGCACCTCTATGGCAGTGTGACACACTGAGATTGCTGTTTAAAGTTGATGCCCAATGTCAGCGTGCCCACCCTGCATGTAGAGGGACCCTTCTGCAATGTTTAGTCAAAATCAAGCATGAGCTATCAGAGCAAATGTACGGTAATTACATGATATAAACAATCTGACAAGACCAGCGTGAGAATAGACCATTAAAGTAGGAGATTTAATGGTCTACAATGAGAGAGTCTTAGGCATGTTTGCAGACTTTGTTTGGAAATACCCACAGACGTATATGTAACTCTGAAAATAGTGTGATGGTGTGTGATAGTGATTGCCTAGTATAGACAAACTGTATGTCAGTGCTGCAATGAATATTCATTCAGTGTACACACAGGACATGACATATACTCGCCAAAAATGTTTGTGTGTGTGTGTGTCCAGGCTACAGACACCTCCAGCTGAGGAACCAGCACAATGAGTCCCTAGAGATCTCCAGCCTCTTCATTTACAGCCGCAGGGCTGAGGAGAATACCACCGGCAACACACTACCAGCCGCCGTGGTCAGTCACAGCAAACACACACACACACACACACACACGCACCAAAACCCCCACACCTCAACAAACTAATCGTAGCTAAGCACAGTAATAGCATGTGAACACAAATTCCTAAAATTGTATGTGAAAATTAATTACATTTTTTTTTTTTTTTTTACAATTTTCTCATTGTTTCTTTCCCTTTGCAAGGGAACACAAAGTTCCCTTTGTAAACTGACAACATGCTTGTGCCCTCTCATGTCCTCCGCTTATTCATTCAAAGTCATGCACTGTTCGCATGTCAGACAGGCCACTATAATGAGCAGCTTAGCAGAGGGAGGCATGTGAACGCTGGCATTATAAAAATACCCTCACTGACATGTGTGTCTAGGGGCCATTCAGTCTGTCCTCTGCTTAGCCATGTCATGTCATAATGTGCCTGTCGAGGTGTGACCTTTCTCCTCCCCCCCCCACACGCACCCTTCTGTCTCCTTGTGTAGTTGTTTAACACAGAGGAGCGGAGGGCCGCGGTGCAGCACAAGGTGACTGTCCATGGGGCCCCGGGCCCCGAGCCCTTCACTGTGGTGTGTGTGAGTGAAAGGACTACCGTCGCACAGCTCATAAGCAAAGTGAGTGCAGTAGAATACAGGACCTCTCTCTCTATCTCTCTCTCTCTCTGTCTCTCTCTCTCTCTTTCTCTCTCTCCTTCTCATAACGGCGTCTCCTGACTCTCCTACTTGTGCTTCTCCTCTGATCCTCTTGATGCTCTTCACTCTCTTGTTCTTGTTCTCATTCTCCTCCTCTTCCTCGTTCTCCCAACTCTCCTGCTTTTCCTCTCCTCCTCTCCTTACTGTGCTTCTCCTGACTCTGATCTTTCTGACAGATCTTCCTGGCATTCCTCCCTGTCCTGCTCCCCCTCATGCTCCTGCTCCTAACCCTCCTGACTGTTGCACCTCCTCATCCCCCTGCTCCCTGTGACTCCTGTGCTCTCCCTGACTCTGATTCCTCTGGTCCTCCTCACCCTCCTGCTCCTCCCCAGGCTCTTGACTGCGCCTCCTGACTCCACTCCTCCTCCTTTTCTCCCTTCTCCTGTCTTCTTCAGCTTCAGTTGTCTCTGCACTCCTCCTTGTCCCAGCTCCTCCAAAGTGCTGCACCTGTAGCTCCCTCTGTCTTAAGGTGACCAGTCCTTTGAGATGAAATTCTGGGACATTTCCTTGAATTTTCCATGGGAACTGGGGATATTCCTATTTCTACAGTCAAAATATCATTAAAATAAGTCATGATTTAGCTTCACAATTCAGGGACAAAGTGGGTTTTCTTGTATTTCCCAAGGACAGTCCTCGTTTTCGATGGTCTGTCCCCGGTAAAATGTATGAAGAGCCACTTTGTCCCTGATTTGTGCATCTAAAACATGACTTATTTTAATGACATTGACTCTAGAAATAGGAATGTGAAATCAGAGGTGTCTGGTCACCCTACTTTGACACTTAGGCCTTCTCCTCCTGGTCCACTGCTCCTGCTGACTCTCTGGCTGTGTCCCTCCTCAGCTCCTGTCCTCCTGCTCTCCTCCCTCTGACGTGTTCCTGTTGGAGGAGAGGCAGCTGCTAACGAGGGAGCGCGGGGACCGAGGAGACGCGCGAGGGAAGCCGCCGCTGCAGAGGATTCTGGGAGCCGAGGAGGAGGTGCTAAAGGTGCTCAACAGTTGGAACCCTGAGGACGGTTACCTCGGCCGGCTGTGCTTCAAGACCAAAGATGAGGTGAGTGTGTGTGTGTGTGTGTGTGTGTGTCTGCGTGTGCACGTGTGTGTGTGTGTGTGTGTGTGTGTGTGTGTGTGTACACCTGTGGTGGGTGTGTGTGAGAGAGAGAGAGACTATGTGTGTGTGTGTGTGTGTGTGTGTGTGTGTATGAATGTTTTACTGTATGGTTTTCATTAGAAATTGAGCCTAAGATTTGGACATGCACTGACACAAACAAAAATATCCTTTGAAACTCGCTCACACAACTCTCATTTGATCTGCTACAAGAGAGTCTGTTTTCAGTATGTTTTGGGTCCTGGCCAAAGTGCCTTGACTATGTGTTTCATTTACTGTAGACTGTAGAAATTGTCTTTTCCTGGACCGCCCCCTGTTGGCAGACTACTTGTATTGCATGATGTTTTGTCCAGCCTATTGGAGGTTCTAGAAGAAATGTTTGCTGTTGTTCTTGTAGTTGATGCAAAGTTGTTATACAAAGACTGTAGAAGAATGATGGTTCAGCTGAAAACATCTCCAGTGTTTTTATTGGTCAGAAGTGGCAGATGAAGGGTATTCTCTACATGTGTGTGTCTGCAGAGTCTACCAGAGACGAGCGCAGTGACAGAAGGAGCTGAGGATGTAAGCAGCACAGCTGTGGATGACGACTCGTTCCTTGTCCACGTCCATGACGTCTCCCCAGAGCAACCGCGCACTGTCATTAAGGCCACACGCCACAGCACCGCACAGGACATCATTCACCAGGTACTGGACCTCAGGAGCTACTTTATGTGTTGATTGTTTTTCACATGTAGTATATCGTGCCGTGGAGTAGCAATACGGTTCCGATAGATGAGATGTAGGCAGTTAGTAAGTAGTTAGTTAGTCTGTGTGTCAGGAGATGTACATTAGGCTATTTGTGAGATATATTTGAGTACTTAGTAAACACTGACAGTGCCCGATCATCTTTCATAAGGATAACAAATTGCATCACACGAATAACATCACATCCCAAATTGCATTTTCGAATAAAATCACATTCCAAATTGCATTAAGGAATAACATCACATTCCACATTTTCTTTTTATCTTGTCCTTTTTTCATTAAAGTAATTATTGGCAACGAAATGTCCAGTCCAGTGTGTTCACTAAGTGTGCACTGGACATCTACAGCTGTAGAAATACTTGGAGCAAGTAGGCTGACCGATTAACCCCTTTTGGATGGGAACTTTGAATAGACCCTTGGCTTAGAAAGGGTGACCTGCCTCTTTGTTTCCCAATCAAGTGGCAGTAAGATATTTAGCATGACTTATTTATTTCAGATCCCATTATAAGCTCTGTTATAGGCTTGCAAGTGGAGCTAAACCAGTAAACCCTTAACATGCTGACCTCTTTTCTATGCTGGTTTGTGACAAATAGGCAGGGTGTGAGATGCACTTGGAGTAATGTTCATAGGGGACACTTACATACACAGTGTAGGATCACGAGTAAGACATTAAACTCTGGATCAAATATTGGATGAGGGATTATTTGGGCTGGATTACTTGGGCATTCAGTTCATCCTAAAGAAAATGTCAAAATACAAATTATTGAATAATACACGCAATTCGCTCCTTTACAGAAGTCATCATTTACATGTTTGTATTATTATTGCCATTATTGGGATTTTGTTTCTTTTATGTTTCAGGTAATTGAATATAATTATTATATGTACTGTAGCTAGAAATGTAGTGCATACAAGTCGCCTTGGACAAAAAACATTTGCTAGATGAAATAAACAAACACCTAGTGCTAAATATTGTGTCTATATGATAAATATGCAGGTGCTTGTGTAACACTCTTCCTCTTCCCCTTCATCCAGACTCTAAGTAAGGCCAAGCACTCCAGTGGTTCTGTGCCAACACCTGATGCAAGTAACTACGTCCTGATGGAGGAGGTTGCCAAGGAGACACCAGGCTGGAGGGCCCCACCCAAATCAGTGCAGCGGGTGCTGTGTGAGCATGAGTGTGTATTTCAGGCACAGAGCCGCTGGAAGGGAGCCGGCAAGTTCATTCTCAAGCTGAAGGAGCAGGTGCAGGTAGGCGTGTGTGTGTGTGTGTGTGTGTGTGTGTGAGAGAGAGAGAGAGAGAGAAAGAGAGAGACAAAAAGAGAAAGAGAGAGAGTCAACAACACATAACAAAGCAAAATGTAATGGTTGAATGTTTTTTCCCAATAAAGCGTTCTCTTTCACGCACTATTAAAATACAATTTTCACTCATTTTATTTACTCAGTTCAGTTACCGAACACAGAAGTTGTTCATCATGATGATGTTGTGCATCTGTGTGTGTGTGTGTGTGTTTGTGCAGACGGTGCGTGACGATCGAAGGCGGGGCCTGTCCCTGGCGGGCGAACTGAAGCGCCTGACTGGCCGCAGCCGAGGCGTGTGGATGGGGGCGCAGGCCGGCCTGGAGCTGGGCCACAGTAAGGAGGAGCGAGCTGCATGCTGCCTCCACCTCACTGAGACCTGTGAATGAGAGGGCGGAACCCACGGCCGTGTGTGTGTGTGCGTGCGTGTGTGCGTTTGTGTGTTTGGAGTGAACACACGGCCTCTGCCCCAGCCACAGGTACGGTAACTAACTACTAACGACTAATAGACACTCTCTCTGTTTGTCTCTCTTACACACACACACACACACATTCAGAGTTTAACAGACAGTAGTAGCAAATAGACATTACATTTACATTTACATTTATGCATTTAGCAGACACTTTTATCCAAAGCGACTTACAAAAGAGTAAGAGTTTACATCAGTAATAATGTAAAAAATTGAATGTATGACCCTTTTGATCCCACTGGGAATGGTTGTCATTGCACCCATTCTGCTGACTAAGCTATCAATGCACAGAGTCAATGTACAGAATAGATAAGAGGCACTGTTTGCTACTTGATTGTTTCCCATTGAAAATTCAGTGGCCTTGATTTGAAATTAGTGTATAGCACTGATTCACCGCCACTGTTGTCCATCCAGTTCTTTTGTCATGCCATGGGAGAAATACCTTTTTACCCTGGTGAGCATGAGCTCATGAGCACATCCTTCCTGTCTTATCAGTGAGGCTTCCTCCAATTCTGCCACTCTTTATCAGAGCTGATGGACAAAGACACTACATAGAAGGTCTCTCAAGTGCACAAAACACGGTAGCTTCTGTATTTCTGATCAAACAAGTGTGTACTGAATGTGATACATGGTTTGCTTGAAACTGCCTCTGCAGCTTAGAAAGAATAACAGCACTTGACAGTGATGCTAAATGTTTTCGTTTGTGTGTCTGAGGAATGTGAACACTAAAGCTAGCATTGTAGGTCTACTGTAGCTGCACAGATGCACTCCAGGTGGATTGCACTGGTTTTAACTGCTTTGTTTGATCTACCTAAAACTGGCCTGCATCAGTGGAGCTGCCGTTGGGTTATTGTTTTTTTTGTTTTGTTTTTTTTTTATCTTTTATTTACCTACTTAATCAAAACAACAAAAAACACAAAACCACAGCTTTATGGATATTATCTATAGTGCACAATAAAAAGTTATGAATACTTAAAAAATGGAGAGGTGTATTTTGCAACCAAACTTCTAACCTTGACCAGCTCAGGGGGATATATTACGAAGCCAGGCTACTGGCTAAACTGGGTAAGTTATGGAGTAACTGTTGATCTAAAAACAACATGTCACTTCAGAAACAGCTGATGCTCAGTGGAGGGTTCTTTTAGAGATCAGTGGTAACTTCCAAAGCTACCCAGGTTAACCAGTAACCTTGCTTAGTAGTACAGGCCCCAGGTCTTATGCTGACGTGTATGTTATTGTTATTATTTTTTTGAAACAGGAAGTCTGTCAGAGGGCCTGAAGGTGTGGTTGGCTGAGAACAGACAGGAGGTGGAGAGAGTGTTGCTTGGCCACACCCTCTCCTCCCCCTCTTGGACCCTCCCTGTCTTGTGGAACTGGAAGGTCCACAAATGAAAAGGAACCTCTGATGCACAGACACAGACACACGTACACATGCACTCACACACACTCATATCCTCTGAGCTCCCTCTGTGCCAGGTAAACAGGTGTGTGTGTGTGTGTGTGTGTGTGTGTGTGTGTGACCCTCGAGGCCAGACAAGGACACAAACAGATCCAGGCACTTATAGCACCTTAACACACTCACACACACGCGCACAAACACACACACATACACAGGCACACAAACTCACATGTACCAACTGCATAAGATGTACTTTGCCAACTGCACTGACTACCCAACCATGAGCTGCCAAAGCATCAGAAGCCCAAGCTGGGCATGACAGCTGGTTTTGCAAGTTGCTGGCTCTCCTCATCAGTGTGGACTTGTCACCAAGTGGACCATCAGCTGCTCAGTATGTCAGACAGTACTGAGTTTTATTCAGTATTCAATTATAAGTGGATTGCTTCTTTTCTCAGTAGCTGCTTTGCTTTAACATAATAGCTGGTGTGATATAGTGACGAAAGCAGTGCTTTGAATGTCTACTGTTCGTGGGTGTGAGTGTTTTGCACAAGATAGATAGTCAAGATAGTCCTTTAGTCTATATGTGCAGGAGTGTCACAGTACCCCTCAAGTTAGAGATGGACTCTAATGCCACATCATATTTGTAATGTGTGTTATGTTATATATTATGCACAGATATTGTTGTATTATAGACAGATGTTGTATTCATGTTGGCCAAGAGGCAACATAGTTGAAGTTGTATATTTGAGCCTGTACATATATTTTGTACGTTTCTTTTTTAAATAATTTATTTGTAGAAAAATATCAACCTTTATGTGGTTATGTATTGTATTTGTATTTGTAAGTGTTGATTGTTGATATCATTTAGAGTATAACTGATCCTTACTGCTTAAGAAAATTTACTATTTTAAAACTGATTAATTTTATTGTTGTTATTAGCCTTGTGAAATCTTTCTGCATATGGCTGTCAAACTGAGGTGTTAATATAGAACAGTTAACTGTTTTGTTGACTGACAACAAAAGAGCAACTAGTGAAAGCCAAAATGCTACTGATGGTGAGCTATCGATGAATATGAAGCTGTGTAAACTATTCAATAAGGTCATGGATGGTGGTCATTCATGTAAGATAAAACATCAATTTTGCAGAGTACTATCTGATACTGTATTAGAAGACAAGGCACGATTGTTCAATGTGTCAGCGAGCCGTGGATGTTTTCTGGTTAAGTAACCAAAGTGTGTAAACAAGGGATTATAGTCACTTATCACCCGGAGAAATGAAATACTGATTTCTGATTGGCTGGCAGGGTGTGTTAATTCTGTATAACGCACACCTATGAGGTAGAGCTGGTTAAAAAGTCTAATCACCGTTCTATATCAATGCTCTTTTGAAAGGTAAACACGGTAAATGGCAGTTGAATTTGTCAGCAACAATGGAATCAGCTGTTTCTAGCGATAACCACCGTTGAAAAGAAAGTAGTACAGCAACTGAACAGGTTTCTTTAATGACATATTATAACTGTATGTTTTAAACTGACGTCTATTCCTTACATGCATTAGTTGCAACCGGGTGATAAGCAGAAATAACGGCCTTCGAGGTGTGCTGTTATACGAAATCAGTGAACTTGGCGGAAGAAACTTTTATCCTTCTCGCGACGTTGTGAAATTCTTTGCCTCGACCTCGTTAATTCATTCCGTATAACAGCACACCTCGTTAGCCGTTAACCCTTACATCGTGAACGTAAAGTTTACGTGGGTAATGATGTTAAATCATCCAATACAGTTGTGATTAAGTATTTATGCTGCTTATGTGATCTGTGCAAGTTTGTGACAAAAACAGCCAATGCCTGCAATGGCCTATTCGTGTTTAGTGTCCCAGAGCCTTCAAGTAAACAAGAGCCTATTCTTATTCTTAATTTACAACATCCATCACATTTTTGCTGTTCTCCTGTTCTGGACTTGGTATTCAATGCCAAAAACGCTGCTTCATACCGAGTCAATGACATAAATGTTCATGTAATAAAAATGAGACTTAAATGTCAACCATTTAAAAGTATATATTAACGAACCACAGGACACAAGAGAATAAGAGTTGTAAGAAAGATTCAAACTGTTGCAAGATCCGTTGTATCTGTTTTTCTTACCACCGACATTATAATACCAAAAAATATTGTCTGGTGATATGACTGAAAATGTTTAGCACATAAGCTTTTATTTTCATTAGGATGAGTGCAAACAGAATGTTTGTCTGACTATTTTGTTGGCTTTTTAAAAAGTACAAAAATGAACACACGTGCAACTGTACCTTCTGTTACTGAGATATATTTACACATTTAGACTAGTAGCCTAAGAATTCATTTCACAATTTTTTATATATATACATACCAGTAGAATGTAAGAAAACTGTACAGTAGTGAGTTATGAAATTAAAAAAAAGAAATAGATATAGAAAAAACTGGCTAAATGATTCAGGCTTAAATTAAAATACAAAAAAAGAATTATACAACTTTAAATAAAATGCTTAACAGAAATAATCTTAGACAAACCGACCATGAGCTCAGTACAAACAAGCAAACAAACAGACAGAAAAAAATAAATGGGGACAACTGACTGAATGCATAACGTGGGTTTCTCAACTACTTACAGTGATGCCACATCATGTACTGCAAGTAATGACAGGTCTGTTATGCAGCTGTACTGACAGACATCGAAGCCTGGCCAGCACTGTTCTGTGCCTAGGCTGCACTATTGCACTTGATTTGTAATGTCTTCAAACTCAACCTTTGGAGTGTCTGAGAAGGGGGTGAGGGGGCAGAAAAAGGCCTAAAGTAGCAGCCTTGTTAATGTAGCTGTGGCTCAACAACCACACACACACACACACACACACACACACACACTTCCTCATTCACATAATGCATACATAGAACAGAGCTTACACACAGCGATGAAAACAATGTATAGCAGTGGTACGTCTAATGACAAGATCAGACTTGCTTAACAAAGCACAGACATTGGCACTGAGCCCCTATGGGCTTGTGTGAGTGGAGTGTGTGTGTGTGTCTGCATGTGTGTAATGAGATTAGTGGCACATGTGAGTCCCACAGCAGTGTCTGCTCCTGGCAGAAAGGGGGTCTTCTGGGTTAGCGTCAGGCCAGGGGTTTTAAGGCTCAGAGCTCCAGGTGCCTCTCGGACACACAAATGCTACATGAGTCAATCACACAAACATACACACACACGTGTATCATTGCACACGCACCATCTCTCATGCTCCCTCTCCCTCACACTTGCTTATTCGAAGACACACACATGCACCACGTACCACACACCACACACACACACACACACACACACACACACAGAGGACTGAAAACTTCTGAGATACTGAAGAGGGTGCCAGAAGTTCCCAGGCTCCACTGGTCTGCTCTTGCTCACTCAGGTGAAGGGGAATCTGCTGTACCCCTCTCGTTCCCCCCTTCCTCTCTGGGCTGCACAGTCAGCCTTCAGCTCCTCAGGGCCGGGCTGTTGTTGCGGTCCGCCACACTGCTTCCGTCTTTCATCAGAGCTGCAAACACCTGCACACAGACACACAACAAGAGGCTCAGGATGAAACACTCCCATGTTGACAAGTCCTGAAACTC